>CM027126.1:33614586-33834758 GCA_015476505.1 Urochloa ruziziensis | reverse complement strand
TAGTGATATCAATTCCAATCACGTTTAATTTTGGGCCCAAAGCTTACTGCTTGCGAGAGTTCATATGCAAGCTCTTATGGTTATGGGTCATAACAACTCTAGCACATGCACGTGTCGAATCGTGTTTTTTTAAATAAACTAGGGTAACTGGGTAAGGGCACGTGCCACAGGCACGTGATTCACAGAGCATAGAATGTTGATGTTAAAAACAATTATACAATTGTTACATAGAGTTCAACTTCAAATTCAACTTTAAAAGTGTTCACAATTATCCTTGTAATTATTTTTATTGAAAAATTAACAATTTGTCCCAATTAACAAAACTGTGGGAACATATCATAAACTTTTTCAATATTTTGTTGGGAGAGATACGTGACCCGTTGAATATACCTCGTACACTTACTTTAGGGGAGAACATGAAGGCTTTATTTTGGACTCTAAGTGCAGTGTGCTCATTTATTCCAGAAAAACAAAGTACCAGCCGATCAACCATGCGGCAGCGCAAACAAACATATATCGATCGAACTCGGCAATGGTCGGGCACGACCAGGGAAGCCATGATCATGAATGGGGAGCCCGTGGCGACAGCGGCGTTTTCAGGGTCGATGATGCCGTGCATCGCCGACCGCCTCACGCACGTCCCTTAGCGTGTATCGTTTATAAATTTTTATATATACTCGTATATATTTATATATATACTGCATCTCTTTTTCGTCTCGGTTAGTCAGTTTGCTAAAGCAAACATCTTCAGGCCTTGTTGATCTCCTTTTTCTCCGGTCTCATTATTTTAGTTTTCTAAACCTTCCATCCTCTTGTTAGTTTCCTATATAAAGCAATACGCCATCTTGTGCAGCGTCTGGAATTTCCAAAAAAACAATTATGTTGCCTATACGTCTCGAGTAATATAACTTACTGTACGTCCGGGATTTCCAAGAAAATAGAGGTCGTGAGGTCGTGTTAGTTTTTTTTCTCTAAAATTAAAATATGTTGCCTATACGTGCATACACCGAAGGAGATAAAGAAAGCAAATTGATGGGAGCGTAATTGACGTGGGTACCAGGGTGGGTATGGAATACACATTGGTTTGAATCTCCCTCCTCCTTTTCACCAGTTCGCTTAGGCCTGGTAGGCTCGATGGACCTTACACGTGGGGCCGCCGTGAGAGGTATGGGGGTAGATGTGTTGGTGAGAATTGACATCAATTCTTTCGTCCTTTATAGTATAATAACTAGTATAATGCACGTGCCACAGGCACGTGTTTTTAAAAACAAATAAAAGTTGTCCTTTAAACACAGTTTAAATGTATATATATATATTAATATGTAATATTGTAAGCAACACCCGTATTGTATATTTTTCAAACTAATGTCGATCTATCTGCGAGATCTTTGTTTTTCCTCTGTTTGGTAAATGGGACTCTCTCTTCCAGTCATATTTATCTACTTGTTTTCATCTTGAGCTATTTTTTTATTCTTTTTGGTTTCTCTATGTCGTCCTCTTCATCCGTGATTGTATTCGCATTTTTTTCGTCCATGTCATCATCCTTGTCATATTGATATTTTTGTTCTTCACTTTCCTCATCTTCCTCCTCGTAGTAGTCATTGTTGTTTGAGCTGGTGTTTTCTTCATCCTCTTCTTCGTCATCGTATTCTTGCTTAGATTCCTCTTCTTCCGAAGGTTCTTCCTCCAAGTTTTGGTCATCATATTCCTCATCCTCTTCTTCCTCGTCTTCTGGATTCCATTCTTTGTCCTCGTCTTCTTCATGGGAGCTTTCGTCATCTTCTTCTTCTTGTTCTGATTGGCGTACCTATCTCTAGCCTTTTTAAGCGTCAAATAATATGGATCATCATTCTGATCTGCAAAACAATATGGATTGATTAAAATATAAACTATAGTTCATTTGGAGTAGCCGGGTCACCAATGCAAACATGAGTTGACCAATAGAATAATTACCGGGCAGTGTAGCACGTTTCTTTTCCTTCTCGATCTGATGACAACGGTAACCCTCCCTTCTCTTTGCATTGATAGCATCCTTTTTGCTTGAGGAATATTGGCGTACTAATCTCTAGCCTTTTTACGTTTAAAATCACCCGGGTCAGCATTCTGATCTGCAAAAAAAAAAAAACAAAAAAAAAACAAACAAACAAACAAACATACTTTGGATTTGATTAAATGAGATATTACAATTTCTTTGAACGGTCACTACCAGTCTAACTACTCGTTTGTGTAGTTGGCCTTAGCCTCTCTTGCCACACACAGTAGGTTCCATCAATGCACGAGCACCCTCGAATGGTCAAGGAGCTAAAGCTTCTCGTTGCGATCACGACTTTCTGCAGACCTGCCGACGGTGTCGTCGAGCTGTCAGCGCGAACGCTCACAAACCCGCTGGAGGCGTCGACGATTCTGTGGACCAGCTGACGGTGACGTCGAGCTGTCGGCGCGAACGCTCGCAAACCCGCCGGAGGCGTCGATGATTCCGCAGACCCGCCGACGGTGACGTCGAGCTGTCCCCGCGAGATCAATCGAGAGCGCTCGCGTCGCTCCTGCGCGAGCGGCGGCGGGCGTCCAAACCCTAGCCGCCGCCGCCACTCCCTCCCACTCCCCCCTGCCGCGCCGCCGCCGGAGCGGGTCGCCGGCAACTCGCGCGGCCCGCGGGGATGGCGGCGGCGTGGCCCTTCCCCTTCAACCCCGGCGGCTCGGGTCGGGCGCGGCCGACCGGGCCCCCGGTGCTTGCTCGTCGGCGGCGAGGGTTCTCGCGGCGGCGGCGGTCATGGCCCCCAGATCCGGCGTCGCCCCTACCGGATCTGGGGGCTGCGCGACAGGGGCGCGAGGTGGTGCGTGGAGGGGGCGGCGGCCGACGTTGAGGAAGCGACGGCGGCGACGGCCGGCGCGGACGGCTCCGGCGGTGGCGGCGGCCGGGGTGAAGGGGCGCAGGGGTGGTGCAGTCGGGCCCGCCGGAGGCTGGCCGGCCGTGAGCTGGCTGGCTTGCTGGCTGGCCGGCGGTGATGGTTGGCTTGCTGGCCGTGGCCGGCCTGGTGGCTGGCCGGCTGGCCGTCGTGGCTGGCTGGCCATGGCCGGCCGTGGTGGCTGGCTAGCTGGCCGTGGCTGCACCAGGTGCGCGGGCGTTGGTGGCTGAGGTGAGGGGGTTGGTACTCCTCTTTTTCTCCTCGACGGTGCTACTGGTCCGGCGTCTCTGTGGTGGTGGGGCTGGGGGCTGCAGGTGCTTGTTAGGGGCGTCGAGGTGACGTTTCGAGCTGTGCCGGGCCTCCTCCGGTAGAGGCGTTGCGGAGGCGAGGAGGAGCGGGGTACTTGCTTAGCCAAGAACGTGCGGTTGACATGGGGCTGATTCGGGCGAAAGCCTTCACTGACGCTCCTGTCAGTGGCGATGGTGGTGGCGCCCCTGTGGCGCCGCTCTCCCTGCTGGGGGTACCATTGCGAGGCACCATGTCGCTCTTTGCACAGGCTCTCGAGGGTGTGAATCCTGTCCGTCTCTGGACGTGCGACGGCGGCGCCAGTGGCGTCGTGCCCTCCTTGGAGGCGCCGCATCTGAGATCCGCCTTGGTTAGACAGTGGTGGTGGTCGGCTGGTGGTGTTGCCCGCGCGCAGCGGCAGTGGAGGTGCGCTTGGTCCGTGTTGGCAGGGAGGTGCAGAGGACCCATGGATGCTTGAGGCCTTGGGCTGTCGCGGATGGTGCTGTCGTGATCCCGGTGACGATTGGGCGGAGGTGTCACACTCATAGCAGTTTCAGATATCTGAGTCTTTGGCAGAGGAGTGTGAGGCGGTGGGAGAGGCGAGGCCCCCACGCAGAGTGGCCATGATCAGTGATCTTCATCGGCGCTGCAACGTGAGTGTTCTGCTGAGGCTTCACTGGGACAGGGAGATCGACGACCGTGTGTGTGGCTTGAGGGTGATGGTCCCATGGTGGAGGAGTTCGAGATGCCACTCAAGCTTGCAGCGGGCCGCGGCTTACGGCGTGGCACAGCGTTGGCGACGACGGCGCAGATCGCGGTGGTCTCTTCAGCTTCTCTCCCGGTTTGTGGTGGTGTAGTGTCATGTTGGGTGCGTTGTTCGCGTGTGTTGTTTGTGTAGTGGTGGTGTTCGCTTCGGCGCGTTATGTACGAATGCTTCTTCTTCTTATATGATGTGGCAGTGCTCCTGCCTTTTATTTAAAAAAAGAGCTGTCCCCGCGAATGCTTGCAGAACCAACCGCACCGCCGAGCTAGATGCGCGTATGGACGACGATTGCGAAATCCGATTGCGAACACGGCTGTCTGCAAATCCGGCCGCGGTAGCTTTTTCGAGGATTATAGCTGGCGTTGGATGAAAGCGGCGTCGAAGGCGCGCTGCAGCACCGGAGCTGGGGAAGTCGCGGTGCTGGGTTGCAGCGGGGGAGACAACCCTCCAACCACGACGATCGAGCGAGCTGGCTGGCCGCGTGTATGGACGACGATCGGCTGTTTTTTTTAAAAAAAGGAAGCAGGAGCACTGCTATATCATATAAGTAGGAGAAGCAAGCGGATCCTTACAATGTCTGATATTACAGTAAATGATGATGTACTCGGTACTCTGGTAAGTGGCTAATCATTAAGTAACTACAGGTGGCTCGCTACTAGTCCAGGAGCTATCCCGCAGGCTCATCTCTTCCTTGATCAAAGCTAACACACGCTGTGGAGTTGCCGTGACGCCTTCAAAAACCCTTCGATTCCTTTCCTTCCAGACATTCCATGTTGTGTAGATCATTATCGCTGCTTTGGATTGCTTCGTCTTCTTCGGTATGCCGGCTAACGATTCATTCCACCATTCTTCAATGCTTCTGTCTCTCCCAGGCACTTGCACCAATCCATCACACCACTGCGCCACCAAGACCCAGACCTGCTGCGCGAAGACGCACTGCAGGCAAATGTGTTGGGCTGTTTCATACACTTGATCACATAGCTGGCACCATGGGTCACACTGAAATCTCCTTTCCCTTAGCCTGTCTGCCGTTAGTATTTTCTGGTGAATTAGAAGCCATGCGAAGAACCTATGTTTCCCCTCTGTTTTGGCACTCCAAATCGCCTTGGTGTCAAAGGTAGAGAAGCATCCTTGAAGTTGGGCTTTGTATGCAGACTTTGAAGAGTATCGTCCATCTGCTGTCCATTTCCATGTAATGGTGTCTTCAGCGTCAGTTAGTTGTATCCTGCCGATTTCTGCCCAGAGGCCTACCATCTCTGCCATTTCCTGAGCCGATGTCATCCTCCATAATCCTCTCGTCCAATTAGCATTCTGTAGCTCTTCATTGACACGTAAATTCTTCCTCCAGGCAATCTTATATAAGCTTGGTGCGATATCTCTTGGTGCTCTCCCATTCAACCAAGTGGACTCCCAAAATTTTGCTTGACGCCCGTTACCAAGTTGCACTACAGTGCTTGCTCTGAACAATTGCCGATCGATGTCGTTGCAAGGCACATCTGTGCCTACCCACGGCCGTTGAGGCTCTGTCCATTCATACCATAGCCATCTCAACCTTACTGCTCGGCTAAATAATTCCAAATCCAACACTCCCAATCCTCCTAGATGCTTTGGTTTTTTAACTTTTGCCCATTGCACTAAGCACTGGCCACCATGCGCTTCATCAGTCCCAGCCCGCAGGAAGCCTCTCCTGTATTTGTCCAGCTTCTTGATCATCCACTTCCTCGGCACAAATGCTGTGAGAAAGTATGTAGGCAAGGCAGAAATAACTGTGTTGACTAGCTTTAACCGACCAGCCTTGTTTAGCAGCCTTCCTTTCCAGGTGGCTAGTCTTCGTCCAAGTTTGTCAACCAATGGTTGTATCTCGACTCTGTGTAGTGGCCTGAAATGCAATGGAAGGCCCAAGTATATACATGGGAAGCTTGCCAATGGGCATCCAAAGTTCTCCATAACTTCATTAACATTTATGTCCTCACATCGAATTGGGTACACTGCACGCTTGGTACGATTGATGACAAGACCAGATACTTCCCCAAACATATTTAGGATGTCTGAAACAATGTTTATCTCTTCTTTTACTGGGTTGACAAAGATAGCAGCATCGTCTGCATAAAGGCTTATCCTTAGTTTTGCTGCTCGGTGATTAATTGGTGAGAGCATAACATCGGCTGTTGCAATCTCAAGTAGCATTTGTAATGGTTCCATGGCTAAGATGAACAACATTGGTGAGAGTGGATCTCCTTGCCGTAGGCCTGCATGATGTCTGAACCATCTGCCTCTTGAGCCATTTAGCAATACTGCAGTAGAAGCCGATGAAAGGAGAGCCGTTACCCAGGCCCTCCATTTGTGGCCAAACCCTAGCTGCTGTAAAACCTCCATGAGATAGTCCCATCTAACTGTGTCAAAGGCTTTTGCTATATAAAGCTTTAAGAATAAACCAGCCTTTTTGGACTGATGCAATGCTCTTATTAGGTTCTGTGTGTAAAGGAAATTGTCCTGGATGCTCCTTCTCTTGATGAACGCACTCTGAGCTCTTGAGACCAAGTTATTCAGTTCTGGGGCAAGCCTATTTGCAAGCAATTTGGATATCAATTTAGCAAAAGAATGGGTAAGACTGATTGGCCTGAAATCTGCCACAAGTTTTGCATCGGCCTTCTTTGGAATCAGGATAATATGAGCACTGTTCATTTGTGATAGGTGCTGATCATGTTGATTGTAGAAGTATTCCACAGCTGTCATGATGTCATTTTTTATCAAATGCCAGCTTTTCTTGAAAAAAATTCCTATGAAGCCGTCCGGGCCAGGTGCCTTTTCTGCTGCAATTTCTTGTACCACCGACAGTACCTCTTCTTCAGTAAAGCTTTCCTCAAGATGTGCCAGATCCCGCTGCCCAAGCTGTACTTCTTCCCAATTGAGCGTGCTGGCTCTTTGATTTGGTGGTCCAAAGTGCTCACTGAAATGGTTGTAAATCAAGCTAGCCTTCTCCTTATGTGCATAGCAGATCTGCCCATCTTCTTTCTGCAGAGAGTGGATAGTGTTTTTCCTCTTCCTCCCATTGGCCTGAAGATAGAAGAGCTTTGAATTTGCCTCCTCGGCCCTAATGTAGGACAATCTTGATTTTTGCTTGGCTCTCAGCTTCTCTACTGCAGTTAGTCCAAGGAACCTAGCCTTCAGATCTCGCTGCAAAGCTATCTCTTGTGCAGACAGTTGCCTGAAATCCTGCACCACATCTAGAATACCAATTAGCTTGCTAGTTGCTTGCATGATGAGCTTGTTATGGCCAATTTTGCTCCTTGCCCATGCCCTCAGAGCTCTTGTTGTTCTATGCAGCTTGGTGTGTAGCCTAAGAAATGGGTTTGTGATCTGCAGTTGCTTGTTCCAAGCCTCAGTTACCACTTCATGATAGCCTTGCAGTTTGGGCCAGAAAGCTTCAAAACGAAAACCTCTAAAGCGATGTACTGTTGTTGTTCCGGCAACAAGTAGTGGGCAGTGATCAGATACTCTAGATGGTAGGGCTTGCAATGTGATGTTTGGCATCATTAGATCCCATGCTGTTGAGCAAAAAGCTCTATCTATTCTGGTGTGTGTCCTGTTATTGGTCCATGTAAATTTCCTCCCTTGAAGGCTGAGCTCTTTAAGTTGTAGGTCTCTAATAACATCTCTGAATGCTCCCATCAGTCGTCTATTGAGGTTACTGTTGCTTTTATCTCTAGCATTCAATATCATGTTGAAATCTCCAATTATCAACCATTTATCAGACACTAATTGACTGATCCATTTCAATTCCCCTAGGAATTGCAGTTTGGCCTGATCATCCTGCGGTCCATAAACCACTGTTAAGGTCCAGCCAACCGGCCCGGCAGCAGCTGCAAGGTTTACTGTGACACTATGCACTCCAAGTTCAGAGCTTGTGATTGTATAGTGATCAGCATCTGTAGCCACCAGAATCCCACCACAAGTACCCAAAGCTGGCAAAGCTATAAAATTATCTGCATATCTTTCCCCTAAAGTTTCAATTACTATCTGTCTGTCAATCATATGCATCTTAGTTTCCTGCAGTGTTACAATTGTTGCCCTGTTTTCAGCCACCATATCTCTGACTACCTTCCTTCTTGCTGTGTTATTCAGACCTCGTACATTCCAATTGAACAATGTGCAGTTTTGTTCTATCATAGTAACCATAAGCGCTCATGTGTGGTAGGATAGCAGCATAATAGGATAACGAAAGCGACGGACAACCACTTGCCAACAAGCCCCAAGCCACCTCTTTCCATCGGACCCCAGCAATAGAGAAACCACGCTGATAACCAGTCTTCCAAGTACATCACGACGCCTGCTCTAGTGAGGAGGCAGAACTCACAACAATCTATCGACATGACTAAACAGCTAAACTTCAGGAAAAGAAAGATACACGGGCTAAAACTGCAGCCCCCATCCCTTGACATCCAGCGGCGTTCAATCATCACAGACACCAGCCTCGCTGACCAGCACCCCCAGAGCATCATCCTGACCATTGCCCGGGAGGCCCAAGACACACCTGATGTTATTGATCAGTTCTTTCAGCATTGGCTCAACGAACTGCTCTCCAAACTGCTGTTGTGTTTCTTCTGTAAGGTGCCCGTCATCCACGATGACTCCTGTTGCTCTCATCAGCATCACTTTGGCCTGTTCATCCATAGACAAAATGGTTGCCCTTTTCTTCTTCTCTATTGGGGTACTGTCCACCTGTCCAGCTTTCTTCGTGCTTTGAATCTTGGTACGGGTCGGGTTGCACAGTAGCGCTTTCTTGAGAGGGACTACAAATCGCGCAGTATGCTTCGATCCAGGCTTATTAGCCGTGACTTCCTTCCCAGCCTTGTTGAGTCTGGCATCAGCCGTCCCGAGCGCAATTCTTCCTTGCACACCTTCTTGTGCAGACTGATCAGCGTCTGTGAAGTCAGAGTTGGACGGCTGGAGCGGCAGCTCCTGGTTTAAGTCAAACGGCAGCCCATCAAGCAGTGAGCCCATTTGGAGCCCAAGATTATCAGGCCCATCTTGCTGTGGTGGCTTGTTCATCTTTGAGTCCTTGTCTCCGTCCTGCCGCCCAGCGGCCTGCATTTGCCCCTGTGCTTTCTCTGCACTCAGGATGGATGAAGTGCCGGCCGGGAGCGCGTGCTCAGTTGCATCTTGCAGCCAGGCGGTTGGAGCCAAGCTATTGTCTATGCCAGGCTGGATCAGATCTTCGAGCCGTTCTTGCTGTAGTGCGACAGTCGATGTATCTGTGCAAACTGGCACCGGCTGCACCCAGTTGGCAGTAGTTGGCTCCATCGAGCGCTGCTGCACATCGGGGCAATCTTGCCAGTGAGCCTCATCCACCATTGGGTCCACTGCACCTCGCTCCAGCACCAGACTTTCATGGGTTTGGAAACTGTCTTCTGCCTCGCGCGATCCGAGCTCTGCCTCTTTCCTCTTTGGCTGATCATCATCAAGCCCCGGTCCAGCCAAATCAAGCCTGATGGATCTACTGTCAGTGGCCAGATCACCGTGTTTAGCCTTGATCCTCCACTGCATAGCCCTTCTTCCTGCGTGGCTTCTTCCACCTTGACTGCCGCCATGGCCACTGCTGCTCCCATGGTGGAAGGTACCGCTCCCCCGAAGAAAACCGGGCAGATCATGCGGGCTCGACGGCGGAACCTGGTGGAGACCAAGGCTCCCCCCACCCCCGGCTCCGCCTCACGGCGGTGATCGATCCCGACCACGGTCTCCAAGTCTGTCATGCACCGACACCCTTCCTCTTGCCGCTCCACTATGCAGTTCATCATCAAGCACCTCGAGCCTCCAGCGGAATGGGTGAACAACCGGCCACACGGACTCTGGGTCGTCATCGCTAGACGGGCTGTCAGGGCATCGGTAGGTGGCGTTCGGCGGTGGTGGAGAGAAATCTATCGCTCGATCGACATGGACAATAACACCATACTCTAATGCTTCAGCAGCCTCTGCTCTCATCGCCCCCATGGGCATGCCAAGCTCAAACAGATTGTTCGCATAGTCTTCTTCTGGAAGCGTTACTGGCTCCTCAATGTGCAGCGAGCCCGTTGTCGGAATCGCATCTGGGTCCGCTGTCCACAACCAGAGACGCAGACACTCCTCCTCTTCAGGCTTCTCCATATCACAGTCTTGATCATCAAAGAACGACGGGGCCTTGAACAGACCTGCAATTGCCTCGGCATGACGAGCGTGGCTGGGAACCCCCTCAATGCACAGACGAGCTCGATAGTAAAACTTGGTCATAGCGATGCTTCCGACCTGGCGCTTCCAAGCCATGATGTGTAACTTGACATGGCCAACCCTGAGCTCCTTGCACTGGTACGCAGCATCCCGCTGCCGCTGGCTATCGAAGCGAATCAAGAATGTGGCAGCAGAGATGCGCGACACACCAACCTCATGAAGCGGCACCCGGAGTTGTCGAACAGCCGCCTGCCTGACTTGAGAAGGGTCAAGGCGGGCGCGGGAGTCGATCTGGTCCGCCAGCATTGAGAAGGACTCCAGCTCCTGCTCCGCCGCGCGGATGGCCTCGGTGCGCGGCACGCCGGCGCGAACGCCCCGAGGACGGTCCCCGACAGCACCTGGGATCCAGAGGTGATCCATGGCGAGGCAGGCAGCAGTGGTCGCAGCGGCGCGTGGAGGGGAGGCGGTGGTGGCAGCAGCGGCGCTAGGAGCGGTGGCGACGGCAGGAACGGCGTCGCGCACAGCAGCGTGTCTGTGTTCGGCAGCGCGGGGGGTGGAGGCAGCAGAGGGGGGATGTGGGCAAAAGCGAGCTTTGTGCCCAAATCGGAGGCAGAGGATGCACCTCGGCGGGTCCCGGCAGTCAGCGATGCGATGTCCGGCGGAAAGGCAGTTGTAGCATTTCCGGCCAGCCTTTATCTTCAATGCTTCTGACCAAGGGCCGCCAATATTCTTCCCTGGTCGCTCACCGGTGGCGCCATGAATGCTCGCCGCGGCCCCCAGACGAGACCACACAGACGCTTTCGGCCGAGGCATGCTTCTCTGATCGAGCCATACCTGCTGAGTGGTCAGATCGACCGGGAAACGAGGCCGAAAGGTGCGCGGTTTCAGAAGGGCATCCTTGAAGGACCGGACCGGAGGACCATCGGTCCGGCCATCATGGGAGCTAGGATGCACCCGTGAACCCGCAGCGAAAGCCGTCTCCTCCGCGATACCTTTACCTTTGCTAGTCTTGTCACATCGCCGGTCCTCCTGCAGGGACCCCCGGGCATCCGCGTGAGCCGGATCTGAGGTCACTCTTCCAGTTGGGGAGGGGGTAGCTGTGGTGGCGATGATGGTGGCGGCGGTTGTGGCCGGGGGTTGAGCCGCCGCCGGTAGCTGACCCGGCGTCGGCGTCGCCGTGAGGGGCGTCGCTCTCTCACCTCCGCTCATCTCCCCCCTCGGATCCTTTTTCATCCCAGCAGTCAGCACCGACGATCGGCTGTCCGCGCGAACGATCGAGCGACCTGGCTGGCCGCGCGTATGGATGACGAAAGGAGTTGTGCGTTACTTCGAGTTCAACAGCAGTTCCGGTCGTGCGTTACTTTGTGTTTTTTTTACGACGAATCGGCTGGCCACGCGTAAAATAGAGTCAACAGCAGTCCGTGTCCTACCACGTCCTTGTTTTATTGAAGGGGTATCAACATTTTTTTGGAAGGGGTTTCAACAGCTGCGTCCTTGTCTTTTTGGAAGGGGTTTCAACAGCAGTCCGTGTCCTACCGGCGGACGTCGAGTTTTGATTGCCGGCTCACCTGTTGGACCAATGTGTCATTTGACGAAGGATCGTCGAAATTCTTTCATCCTTGATAGTACAGATAATATAGCAAAAGGCGGCACGTGTTTTAAAATAATTATTAATTTAGAGATGTAGTCTACATGGACTCTTTAGATTAATCTATAGCGTTTGATCATCATAAAATACAACGGCGTAGCCTCAAAGGTGAGATGTAGTCAACATGGACTCTTTAGATTAATCTAGAGTGTTCAATCATCATAAAATCCGACGGTGAAGGCTCAAAGGATGAGATGTAGTCAATATGGACTCTTTAGATTAATTTAGAGCGTTGGATCATCATAAAATCTGACGGCGTGGGATATAGATGACGACGGACGAAACGAAAATTTCGTCGTGCTTTATAGTATAGACTGTGCTCTATAGTATAGACTAGGTAAACTGCCAATTATATTAAAAAACAATAGACGAAATAAAAAAACATTTTTTTAGCATCAAGAACCTCAGCAACAACCCATCTTGAGACATGATGAATCGCCAAAAAGCTGCACTTCATTTATAGAGCACTTGAAATCTCAAAATGAGAACGAATACACCTAAGATGACAGATAACGACATCCCACAAGTTAAAGTAGACGAAGCCCAGGACAGTCATTATGATTTATCTCAAGTGAAGAAAGAGCGGAGTGAAAGAAAATTCAAAACTTAAACATGACGAAGTGCAAGAATCAATAGGTACGACAATGCGGTAGTAAAGGAGTGTGCATGAACGTCGATAGTAGGTGGAGTAGGGGGGCATAGCCCCCTATACAGACATGTAATTACAATTTTTTTTTCTTGAAAGATGTAATTACAATGTAGCAATAGATTCGCTGAGAAGCGCGTTTAACTTATATTATTTTATAAAAAAATGTTATTCGATGATTTTTTGGATTTACTTTTAAGATTTATAACTACACCTGATCTTAGGCAGAGCCATAGGCCACCGATAGCTCTCGATGCGGTCCTGCACGATTTGGATGACGGCGGGAGCACAGCGTCACAAGCGCCCACCGTTGATCGGCGCTTATCAATTATTCCTTCCGTCCTACAATATAAGCATTATTTGACTTTCGTGCATCATATTTGACCATCCGTATTATTCAAAAAATTTGTAAATATATTATTTTTTTATTATGATTTGTTTTATCATTATGTATATTTCAAGTATGACTTATTTGTTTTATGTTTTACATTTTTTTTAATAAGACGGATGGTCAAACGTGATGCACGAAAGTTGAAAAATGCTTATATTGTGGGACGAAGGGAGTAGCGTTTTAAGACAGATTAACAAAAATATAAATTGATCTTGATTGCTCTTATCTTTTAGCCAGATTTGGTGTTAATCAGCTGTTGCATGCGCATGTAAATCTGCCAACACTGTCACAGAAGGACGTGTTTTTTTTGAACGGAGGAATATGATTTTGTAATACACATTATTTGTGCCGACACTGCACGGGTGGTGCCGGTGAGCATGCTGTCTTATTCTTTGGATTGATTCTTTTTTCCTGCGTCAATCATTGAGCTAACATTTGGCGGAGAAAAAATCTCTGCAATTGTGTGAACAAAGAAGAAAACCTACAAATATTGAGGTCTGAGACGAAAGGCTTTCCAGCCCACTTGCCTCGGCCATGATGGCCCGTTAATTCGCCGAGACGGCCTAGCCCGGCCCAGCGAATCTGCCGCGATCTCGGACCACAAAACCCCGCTCCGACCCGTCTCCTCCGGGATCGCAATCGATTGCAAAGAATCCGCTTCCCTTTTTACACCCACTTTCCCCGCATTTCTTCCCATCTCCACGCGTCCCCGGCTCCCCGCCCCCACACCACACGGCCCCAAACCGGCCACCCCTCCCCTCAAGCCCACCTCCCCGGCGCGGCGCCCGCGGCCGGCCGGCCGGCCGTACAGCGCGAACCCCAATAAAAACCGCACCAGCCCGCGATCCCGAGGAGGACCACCACCGCGACCCCACACCCACTTCCCCCTTCAGCTCCACGCCTCCACTCCCGCCTCAGGCCTCAGCCCTTGGCGAGCGAAGCGAGATGCGGGGCGGCGCGGCGGCGGTGAAGTCGGGGAGCCGGCCGCCGTGGCTGGGGCTGGGGGCGGCGGTGTGGCTGCAGGTGACGGGCGGCGGCAGCTCCACGTTCGCGCTCTACTCGCACGCGCTCAAGGTGGCGCTCGGCGCCGACCAGCGCCGCCTCGCGCTGCTCGGGGTCGCCTGCGACGTCGGCGAGAACCTGGGCCTGCTCCCCGGGGTGCTCTGCAACCGACTCCACCCGGCGCTGCTGCTCCTCATCGGAGCAGGCGCTTGCCTGCTCGGGTACGGCACCGCCTGGCTCCTCGTCTCCGGCGCCGCGCCCGCGCTGCCGTACTGGCTGGTGAGCCGCCGTCCCCCTTCCTCTCCTTTTGGTTGATTCCTCCATCAACTAGTTCTAGGATCGACTCGTTGAGATCCCGTTTTTATTTTAATGAAGAGAATATTGCGACTTCAGGCATTAGTATTTTGGTGGTAATTTTCTATGCTCGGTTGTGCAATGGGGGTTGAGTTGCTCCACTCTGCTGATGTGTCAGCTTAGAGAAAAGTCCTGGTTTTGCGGCAAGCTGTTGCTTTCATACTTTTGCGCTGTGCACGGTAGGATCTTCTAGTGTAAATGCGGGGTGGAACTTGTACTAGAAATCAGATGTCTCTTTCAGAGATTCCATAAACTAAGGGAAACACCGAAAGCAAGCACACACTAGCCTACAGTTTTGATTGCACTCGAATATGTGACAACTGTGTTTACAAGCAATATGCTCGTGTTTAGGACTTTTACACGGTAGATCTTGATGGAGGTAGGTGTTGATGCTCTGGGATTAGCCTTAGCATTTATTTTCTTCTTAAAGTGAAGTTGGCCTTACTTTGCTGTCTTCCATTTGAGGCAATCTTTGCTTTATTGGATAGATGTAATTTGAATAATGGCTCTCTTCCAGATATGGTTTGCATTATGTCTTGCTGCGAACGGTGGTGCGTGGTTGGCGACTGCCGTTCTGGTGACCAACATGAGGAACTTCCCACTTAGCAGAGGTGCTGTTGCTGGCATTCTTAAAGGGTACTCTGGTTTAAGTGCTGCTGTCTACACTGAATTATACACTGGAGTGCTTCGTGATTCACCCACAAGTCTTTTGCTCCTTCTCACTTTGGGAGTTCCTGCTATATGCTTTCTGACGATGTACTTTGTCCGGCCTTGTGAGCCCTCTCTGGTGGAGACCAATGCAGAGCAAGTCCATTTTATGTTTGCGCAGATGGCAAGTGTTCTTCTCGGGGTTTATTTGGTTGGTGCTACGGTATTGGATCATGTGGTGACTCTCAATAACATTATAAACTATTCTTTGGTTGCCATTATGGTGGTTCTCCTTTTTGCTCCCCTGGCAATACCATTGAAGATGACGTTATTCCCGAGGAGAAAAACTCCATCAGAATCATCAGAGTGCTCTGATAATGGTCATACAGAACCACTTCTGCCTTCTTCTTCTGAATCAAACCTTGGTAATTTTGAAGAATATGATTCAATGGATATCGACATTCTATTAGCTGAGGGTGAAGGGGCTATAAAACCAAAGAGAAGAAGACCGAGAAGGGGAGAAGATTTCAGGTTCCGTGAAGCGATTCTAAAGGCGGATTTCTGGCTTCTCTTTGCAATATATTTTGTTGGGGTTGGAGCTGGAATCACTGTACTTAATAATCTAGCACAAATAGGAATTGCAGCAGGGGCTGTTGATACAACCATCTCACTCTCTATCTTCAGCTTCTGCAATTTCTTTGGACGTTTGGGAGGTGGTGCTGTTTCTGAGTATCTTGTCAGGTAACAGAATATGTTGCTTTAACTCAGCTACTTTTATTTTTAAATATTATTGATTTCAGCTGATGGACATTTCTTGGTTTCAATAGCTTTATCAGTTTTGCAATGTTTTTGTCTGGCTGCTGAAAGATACCTGATTACCTGGCAGCAAACCAATTAATTTTTTATAATTCCCAAATCATAAGATTTACTACATTTCCAGCCTGTCTCAATTATTAGAAGACTGCTCTTCACATCCAAAGTTGAATTTTCGCCCTGAAGAATAATTCCATAGCATTCTTTTGCTATTATGTGGAAAGAGCTCTCAGTGTTAGAAGTAAAGGATTTTTATCAATGAATAAATAATTGTAGTTAATTGCATACTTGGGTGGGGGTGTTGGGGGGGGGGGGGGGGGGGGGGGGGGGGTGAATAGTGAACGGAAGGCCTGACGAATTAACAACTTTGTTTATTTTCTAAAGACACGGTAGGGAAGATCCTGAATCCCAAATGCACAAATTTATAGCTAGCAGCTTCCTGGTTTGTGAGTTATAAATATGGCTTTGTTAAGTTCAAATTGTAGTATCTTACAACCTTTTTTTCACAGGGCAAGGACACTTCCAAGGAGCGTACTGATTATATGCACCCAAGTAGTGATGATAATCACATACCTGCTGTTCTCTTTGGGTCTTCGTGCCACACTTTACGTCTCTGTCGCATTACTCGGCATATGCTACGGTGTCCAATTCTCTGTTATAATCTCGATATCATCGGAGCTTTTCGGACTGAAGCACTTCGGAAAGATATACAACTTCATCGCGCTGGCAAATCCAGTCGGCGCATTTTTGTTCAACACCCTTACAGGGTACGTCTACGACCTCGAAGTGGAAAGACAGAAAGCAGGAATGGTAGACACAGATATCGCGTGCCATGGCCCTAATTGCTTCAGGCTCACATTTTATGTTCTCTCTGGCGCGGCTTGCTTGGGCACATTGCTGAGCACGGTTCTTACTGTGAGGGTCCGGCCAGTTTACCAGATGCTCTATGCAGGTGGATCCTTTAGCCAGCCCAGGAGCTCTGCACACTGATTGCCGGTGATACAACCTGTGGCGTTTTCTGCATCTACTTTAAGTCCAGTAGGTGGCCTGAGTAGCTTCATCAATGGTTTATTGTAATTCACTAGCGCACACACCCTATTTTTGTGCTGCCTTGTAATTTTGGCTCTAGTTTGGTCGAAGATGAGGATGGAGAGAGAGGTTCTGTGCAGCTCCTTGTATCAGATCGATGCTCGTGTTGCCGCTCCAGGTTAACGCGTGCTGAGGCAATAATTCTAGGGTGTACAATAATCAAAACTGATAGTTTTGTAGAACAATGATGCCTGTATAATAGTCTGTATATGGCATGCTTATGCGACATTTTGGCATATATTTCATGGTTTCGAGAACATTTTTATCTTTCCGAAAATACAGAAGAAAAAAAAAACTGCATCTCAGGTGTCAATCATGCTGTGTGCAATCTGCTCTCACGGCAATGGCCTAGAATTGGGGGCAGTGGTTGGCCTGGGCAACATCAGCACTGAAAATTTTGAACTGGAAGAACTGGTAGTTCAGATCTGACCAGGGTTGGCCAGCTAAACTTCCCTGAAGCCGACAGATCCATTTCCGTGCATCCAGACGCCCGTGTCCCCAGTTTGAATCGCGGAGTGGACTGCCTGTCAGTACAACCGTCTCACTGTCTGTTCAGATCTGAATCCCCGCGGCTCGTTTTGGCGCCACCCGTGTTTTTGTCTTGCTGCGGTCACGCCCTCTATTCTTTCTGTCCCGGTGTCACGACTCTACAGTTTACGCTGACGACGCCTGACGGATGGCCTTACAAATTTTGGGCAGCAACAACAAAAATGCTACAGCGCCCACTGCGTGCAGCGTGCGTGAACATGATGATCGATTCGGAGATGAAAATTTTACAGACATGGATCTTTTTTCCCTTTTTTTTCACACGGACACATTTACACGGTTGCAATCACAGCGTGTCAACAGGAAAAAAAAAAGCACATAGATCACAGCAACTAGCTGGTGCCTGGTGGCAGCGTCCACTGACCGCTGCCCACCATGCACCTGAAATTGGCGCCTGATCGTCGCCGCTCGCTGCACGTACACGGCAGGACGCCCGGCAGGTAGAGCCACCGGCCAACACCCGACAGGCAGGTCACGGGCGCAGGGCGCACCTTGGCACGCGACGAGCGGGTGCGTGTGCGCGCCCTCGGCTAAGTGGGCTTCAGATTTTGGAACATGGACTCCCACCGCACCTCCTCCTCGCCGCCGCCACCCACCTCCTCCTCCTCCTCCTCCATGTCGGCGTCGCTGGCGTCCTCTTCGTCGCAGACGACGCAGGCCTCCGTGGCCGCCGCGAGGCAGCCGGCGGCGACGACGACGGGCGGCGCCGGCAGCGCCTTGGCCGTCGCGGCGCAGCTGCTGGTGAGCACGACGGGGTCGCTGACGTGCTCGACGCGCGTCAGCATCAGCGGCGGCGGCGGCGGCTTCCCGCCGCGCGCGGCCACGGGCGACGCGAGCGCCTTGCCCCAGCTGTGCGCGACCCTCCCGCCGCGGCGCCGCGCCACCGGGAGCGGGAGGCGCGGCGCGGCGAGGGCGTGGGTGGCGGCGTTCCGGTCCCGGCCGCGGAGGGAGGAGGGCGCCGCCGGCGAGACGGAGGCGCGGAGGCGGCCGAGCGCGGACCGCGCGGAGCGGTGCACGGCGGCGGCGAGCAGCCTGGTGGCGCGCCACGGGAGGGCGGTGATGGCGGCGGCGGCGCGGGCGGAGGATTCTTTCCTTGCGAGCTTGAGGATCTCGAGGCGGTGCTTGGCGACGGCGACGCCCATGGTGGCGAGGAGGTCGTGGTCGAGGTGGGGCAGGTCGTCGGCGCCGAGCTCGTTGCGCGCGAAGAGGAGCGCGTACTCGAGCGCCACGTCCGGGTGCAGACCAGCCCGGCACATCCACGCGTACCAGTCCATCGGCGGAGCGAGCCGGGCGGCAAGGGAGCGATGCTTCCGCAGCAGTGGTGGGCTGGCGGCGGCAGCGGGCACGCGATCTGGTGTGGAGCGGCGTCACGTGAGGCGTGGGCGGGATTAAAAACGGGCGAGGCTGTTGGAGCTGGAGGGAAGCAGCGTCGTCTGTGGATGGTGATGGTGGTGCACGGATCGGTGGGCCGCCCACCCAGAAGAGTCGTGCGCATGGCACACTGTTGTAGTGTTGTTGTTGGGGCCGTGGAGGAGATGCGCCCAGTTTCGCTGTGATCTGATGGCGGATGTGCCATTTCCGTGCAAGGACAGCGGATCTGCTGCGGGCGCGGGCGCGCCGGTTCGCGTCAGCAGTGCGGCCGCACCGCCAAGCGAATCCCGGGCGACAGCGAGAGGCTCAAAGCAGCCCGTTTCGGCCTCCTCGGCCCAAAATAACACCGCGGGGGCTCTGCTGAATTTAGACCTTGGGCGGGCTAGCCCAAACCCCCTGGTGGGTGGCCTGCTTGCCCAGCCCAACGCAACCGAGTCCTTTCTTTTTCGAGCTACCTACCCAAGCAAAGGACCGACCAGTGATCACGTTGACAAATTTGAATTTTTGACACTTTAAACAACGGCCTTAGCACATTTGACACTATGTAAAGATTGATTTCACAAATTTGACACCCACATCATTGACACCTTTAATTTACTTACTTTACCCATTTTCTTGATTTTATTTCCTTTTCCCCGTTTATTAGCTTGTGAAATGGCAAAACTAAACCTATCTTTATGTGTACGTACCTCTGGTCGGATCGGATCATACAAATCAACTGCCATCCACCAAAACGCACCGTCCACCTAAAACGTGTCGCGATCATTGTTTCAGGAATGAAATTGAGATGATCCTGGGCAGTGGAATGCAACTCAATCAATGGATTCTTCTGGACTTTGCTGATCATCGTTTTCAGATATTATTATGCGCAGCCATTATTGCAGGACGGTTGTTGATTAAACAAAAAAAATACTCGAGATTATGTTGTGATGGCTTGTGCTACTACTGTTTTAAAAGCTGCTAATAATTGCAAATCTTCATAAACTAACAAGCACCTGCACAATCTTCTTGCCAGTTAGGTTATTGTAATGATGCCCATAAAAACAAAACAAAAAAAACCTGCCGAACTGAACGGCAACGGAGAGCTGTACAAATAGAACCGATCAACTTAGTGTTGCATGCCAGCAACTGCAGATCGCAAGCCCACTGTCAATCTTAGTGTGGCAATAAATTTGACTGAATATTCCTACTTTCTATTTGGCAAGCAAAGACGAAGGAAGTGGTCTGCGATCAGGCACGGAGCCAGCGGTGGGGCGGGAGGGGCTCAAGCCCCCCACCCTCCAGGATCTCCATTGAATAAAGAGGGAAGGAGGAGGAAGAAGAAGGAAAAAGAAGGGAGAGAGGAAGAAGAAGGGGAGGCTGGAGAAAGGGAAAGAGGAAGGGCAAGAGGAATGAGCCTCCCCATGACTCCATTCCTAGCTTCGTCCCTGTCTGCGGTGCTGGTACACCTCCACACTAGTCCACTTCAACATGTATGAGTATGACAATTCACAGGCAGTAATCTCCAACCAATCATGACAGCAAGACAAACTGGTACGTGAAACACGTACAGATCGAGACCTACGTACATGGTCGAAGAATATCATGAGAAGAAGACAAACTCATACGTGAAACACGTACAGGGGCCAACCATGACAACAAGACGAACTGGTACGTGAAACACGTACAGAGACCTAGAAGAATGTATTCAGATCGAGAAAAGCAGTTGAATGTATTCAAAGAGAGACGCGAATGAAACCAACAAAAAAGAATGACAGGACTGAAAATCAGAACCGTTCACAGGGAATCACAAAGGATAACGGCTCCGACTCTATAAATAGGCGAGTGCTCTGGATTGCAAGCATCAGACAGCTTCCCAAAGCTCAACACATAAACCACAGGCCGCAAGGGATTCAGGAGAGTTCGTCAAGGTCGTCATCTCAAGGAGCAGATTTTCTGCAACTTTCAAAGTAAGTGACAATATGAATTATTTTGGCAAGATAGGAGCTACTATGAACTATCTACAATTTGGACACGGTACGTTTGCCACCAAGCAGTT
This sequence comes from Urochloa ruziziensis, assembly GCA_015476505.1. NCBI lineage: Eukaryota > Viridiplantae > Streptophyta > Magnoliopsida > Poales > Poaceae > Urochloa > Urochloa ruziziensis. The sequence goes on along the minus strand of CM027126.1, from coordinate 33,814,054 downwards.
ATTTGAATCTGGGAGGTGGCTATGCAAAACTTTTGCCCTTCATAGTAGCCGGAGAAGGGGGGAGTGCAGAGCATAAGATGCTGAATTGGACAAATTCATTTTTGCTCAGTAAACTTGGCCACATAGACGATGATTCGCATGATGTGATCAATCAGATAAATGGGGAGGGTGATATCAACAAGATAAAACAACTTATAATGAAATTGCCAGATGAGATAAAGGAACATTTGGAAGGTTATGAGACCGAAGAGCAGGTTAGGATCTTGAATAATATGAGGAGGAGCATGGATAAGAGAATAACTAGTCTTGAAAGAGACATTCGCCACCTGAGAGAAGACATGAGAGATGTAATGCAAGGTATCAGAGAGATAAAGGATAAATTGGACAGGATGAACAGGAGCCAGGGCCAGAATCCATACTATCAGTAAATAAACAACAAGAGGCCGGCCGGTTGCAGTAAGCTTTGGATTTAAATTTCAGTATGTGCATTTTGGCGTGCCATTATCTATTTAATAAATCGTTCCGCTGTGTTCGATCATGGTATTGATATTTGGTATATTTGGTCCAGTGTGTGCATGGAACTAAATTATCAGTATGTCGTTCTGAATTGTATGGGTATGTATCGCCTGTTTGTATCAACTTGTGTATTCCTTTTTATTTGCTTATGAAATTTGCATGCTTGTATCCAGATTTGTAATAATAAAAGTATGAATGCATGAACAGTCTCTTGTTGTTACTACATTTCTCACTACTCTTCCTAATTTTATATCAACTGAGGTGTGCTCATATTACTCTTTTTTCCAATCAATATAAAAATCCTGTACTTAGGTCCTGTTTGGCCTTGGTATATTTGGTCCAGTGTGTGCATGGAACTAAATTATCAGTATGTCGTTCTGAATTGTATGGGTATGTATCGCCTGTTTGTATCAACTTGTGTATTCCTTTTTATTTGCTTATGAAATTTGCATGCTTGTATCCAGATTTGTAATAATAAAAGTATGAATGCATGAACAGTCTCTTGTTGTTACTACATTTCTCACTACTCTTCCTAATTTTATATCAACTGAGGTGTGCTCATATTACTCTTTTTTCCAATCAATATAAAAATCTGTACTTAGGTCCTGTTTGGCCGGTATTTGTTTTCTTGAACAAACTTTTCCAGAGATAAAATTGTTCTGCAGGGTTTTCTGGTTTCTAGTAGAATATACTCCTCCGTTCTTAAATATATGACGTTTAAAACAGCTACTTTAGTTCATTTTTTAACTAATAAGTTTGTCCTAAACGTCATATATTTAAGAACAGAGGTTGTATAAGAGAAACTTCCTGGTTCCGTGTCTGAATCCCTGAACCATTTGCTTGAGGTCCTATCCAGAAACAATGGATAACAGCTATGCATTGGTGTGTAAAGAATTCTGGATACATGTTTTGTATTTTCAGTTTGGAATGCTTATTATTTTGTACCAAAGTAACTACGTACTGGTATTTCGTTACGCTATGACGCCCACCCACCGACCCACGGAAGAGTCGTGCGCATGGCAGGCACCAGCGCACCATGCATGGCTAGGGAGATGCGCCCAGTTTCGCGGTGATCTGATGGCGGGTTTGCCATTCGCGTGCGAAAACAAGAAGCCGATTTGCACCTCCGCAGGCGGTGTCCGTTCGCGTCAGGGGCTCCGCGCGCCGTCATGCGCAGGTCGGGCCAGCGTCAGAGAGAATCCCTGGCGACAGCGGAAGGCCCAAAGAGACCGTTTCGGCCTCCTCAGCCCAAAATTGCAGTACGGGCGCTCTGAATTGAGGCCTTGGGCCAGCCCAAACCCAGCCCACACCTAGCCCAACGCAACCGAGTCCTTTCTTTTCGGAACGGCGAGGAGCGACCCAAGCAAAGGAGGATCATAGGATGCAGGCGACCGGCGGCGTAGACAAGGGCGGCCGGCGAGATCCATGACATTCAGGCAGTAAGCATTACTTAAAATGTTACTCTGAAACTTGATATCATGTGATGGCATAATCACTTACACATGCCAAGGGCTACGATTTCGATTGTCAAACAAAAGCCTGCCCTATGCAGCTTTGAATACACATGTTCGAAATACTGAGCCGGCCCTTGAATTTGGGCATCGACAGCAGGATTTCGAACATGTGTAGTTTGCGCACCAGCTCCAGGCCGCCCTCCTCAATCCTCACAGTCACAGTACACACCTAAAAACCCTCGTGAATTTTACAAGAGAGTATAATTCTTGCAGGAATCTAAAGAATTTCAGGTGCTCCAAAATATAGGCCTGAGGATAATAAGAAAACTAAACGCCCTAAAGCTTAGACACGGGATGTGCCATAGACCCATAGTAGAGCCTTGAGGCAACAATATTACAATTTTGCATGGTAACAATGAGAGAGTTGTCAGAAACTGAATATTGCGTTTGTACGCGCAAATGCTGAATATTTTTATATGTTTATTTTTTTCACCCAATCAAAACAAGACAATGGATAACAGCCACGCACTGGTGTGTGCAAAGAAGTTCTAGACACATCACACATGCCTTGTACATGGAGTTTGGAATGCCTGTTGTCTGTAGCTTTTGTACTGCACCTACTGTTTCGTTGCGCTGTATCAGTGGAGTGAGCATCTGATTCTTAGGTTGTTGACTGTATTAAAAAGTGAAAAACATAAGGGCAAGTACAACCCTGAGAACAGCTTGCTGTCTTTTTCTTAAACAGACAGCTTCTTACAACCGTGACAACAGCTTGCTGTCTGCACAGTGTTTAATGCATCTTTGGACACACAAATCATGGTGATCTATTGCATACTCCCTCCGGTCTAGTAAAAGAAGTCGTTTAGGACAGCGACACGGTCTCCAAAGTACAACTTTGACTTCTTATTTTTATAAAAATATTTATTAAAAACTAACATATGTATACTTTTATGAAAGTATTTTGCAAGACAAATCTATTCATGTAGTTTTCACATTTTCAAACTCAACGACTTAAAAGTTATTCACGATTTATATTCCCAATGTTTGACTCAAATCTTGTCCAAAACGACTTCCTTTACCGAACCGGAGGGAGTACTTGATCCTTGTAGCCATTTTGTTTCTTACATGAGAGAATGCACAATATATTGAAATAATTCGCATGACATATATAATAATTATATATATATATGAAATTGTCTTAGAAATACATGATGTGATATAATAATAAAATCACCATTTCATTGGACTCATTGTTCTAACCTCCTTTCAGTGATCGACATGGAGATAATAGGAACGAGCACACACAGTACAGAACATCTCATTATATACACACGGCTCTTGACCATTCACATGCCACCAGAGACCATTCACATTTCACATTCCATTTCACACGCCAGTTCACAAAATAATGAAAGTTCACGTGACAGCTCACAAAATAATTCAGTTCACATGAGAGTTCACAAAATAATTCAGTTCACATGACAGAACAAATAAATACTACCAAAATGACACTTGATCAGCCACTTGATCAGACACTTTGATCGGCCACTTCAAAATGACAGAATTGATAATCTGAAATGAAAGAGAACAGGGGATTTCAAAATGACAGGGGCTAGTCTTAATACTACTAAAATGACAGCTAGTCTTAATACTACCAAAATTCATATTAATTCCAAAAAGAACAGGGGATTTCATAATCTATAAATGAAAGAGAACAGCAAGTCATACTAACCTCAATTATCATGAAATAGTTTCTTTTTCAGACACTTCATAGTAGAAGCATGATCTAACTTGTCTTCATCAGACATCAGTGACAAATCCTTTGTGAGAAGATGGTTGTATGTCTCAAACATCCTACTCTCTAATTCAAGTTTTTTTTCCTCCATTTGCATTTGTGTTGCCTCCTTTTGTTCCTTTGCAGCAAGATGAGCAAGTCTTGATTGTTCTATCTTCTCAGATGATAACTTCTCCTGCACCTCCAATACTTTCAGCCTACTTGCATTTTGTTTATCCTGTATTTTATCAAATTTTTCCAGCTCCTCAAGATCTATATGTTCCACCTCCTTACTTTTGGCAAATTTCAGCTTCTTAGCTTGCTTTTGCCCCATTGGTCTTGGCAACTCATCAAGTTCATCTAAATCTATAGGACCTTCAGCATCTACTTCAAGATCATTGATTGACCCCTTTGTTGCTGATTTTTTTCTTGCTGCTCTAAGTCCATTGTTGTATGTAATCCACTTAGCTTCAGTTTTTACAGTGTTCCATACTTCCATCAACATAAAAGGTCCTAGCTTTAGTTTCTTATTGTCTTCTAAATAGAATGCATGGGCCTTCTCAATCCACATTTGATCATTATATCCACTACTATAAACCATTCTAGCCTTCACCCAAGCACTATGGAATAAGTCAGTCCACTTATTTACCTTATGAAAACGGTGCTTGATTTGCTTGGCATTTCTAGCTCTATGACTTGGTGCAGTCTCATTGTATGTAACTTCAACATCACTCCAATATTGCTCATTCTTCCTATCAGCACCGCAGCTAGAGTCTGTTGAATTGAGAAGCCATGCACTCATCTGTAAATGTAAAAAATATTTACTTAAGTCATCTTTTCTTTTAAAGAACCTAGCAGCCATGCACCCATATTTATTTGTAAATGAAATTGCAAAAAGACTCACCATCCTAACATCTTCTTCTTGAGTCCAAAAAATTCTCTTCTCAGTCCTAGGTGCCTCTTCTTCGTTGTCAACATTGACATATCTGCTATTGGCATTTGCTGAAACAGGAGTTGAAAAAACTTCTACTGAATGTGCATCTTGTGTAGTATGAGGCTGCCTAAATGATGGATACTGATAAGGTTCCCCATTATAAATGAAATTTTGTGACATCTGGGGCTGGATTAAATTGGTGAAGCCTTCAGGAGGTGTTGCATTTGTTCCCCTATAAACATAACATAAACCATGCTGAAATTAACTCCATTTGTTCATGGTGGCAGATAACTCATGACAAAAATGTACCAATACTCCTTTTCTTCCTAAAAACAGAGAACTTATGCCAAAAATTAACGAATACTCCATTTGTTCCTAAAAAATAGAGAACTCACACTAAACAATTATTGAATCGTGCTCAACAATTACCAACTCTTGGTAAACTATTTATGCCAAATCATGCTTGTGCAGTTGTGATAACGTATTCAAATCGGAAAAATTGAGAGAAACTGAGAAACAATACCACATTGCAGGATCTAAAGATTGACGATTCCATTGTTGGGAGCTTGATCCAGGGCTGCTGAAGAAGTCACCAGCGCTCCCATTGTAGAAGAAGTGCCGTCGTTGAAGCATCTTGTTGGAGTAGCCGCCGCATCCTTTCCCACCGTCACCGCCGCATCCTTCCCCACCGGCGCCACCGCATCCATCCGCACCGACCCGCATCGAGCTTCAAGAGAGCTCTCAGCCGTAGCCTTGCGCACCGGCGCGGCCGCAGCCTTGCGCGCCCGACCCGCATCGAGCTTCAAGACATCTCGCGCCGCCTCCTTTCGTGCCTGCCGCGACATTGGGACCAGACCTAGGGTTCCACGGGGATGGGGAGGGAAGGGAGAATCAGTACAAGAGGACGATGGGGATGGGGAGGGAAGTTTTGGGCGCGAACCTTGGGCGGCAGTTGAACTTCTCCCGCGCGCGCAGGAGATCCACGCCACCGGCGTCTCCCCGTAGCGACTCGTACAATGGGAGCTCGGTCGGCGCTCGAGGCTTGGAGCACGAGCCACGCCCGTAGACGAGAGAGGCAACGACGCCAGGGGGAGTGCGGTCGCAGGGGGGATTTTTGCAAAAATGACGCTGCATGACTACGGCAAACTACGACCGTTGTATTTGCCCTAAGGGGAAAAAGAGGAGAAAAGTGAAACAACCTGCACATTTTTGGCCTTTCCATTGCTAACCAGGCAGGACTTTTATGAACTTACCGCAAGTAGTAGAGTACAACAAAATGCTGTCCAACCTCGACGGCAACAAAGCTGTATAGCATTCCACTGGTGGTTTCCTCTTGGAAGCTGCGTCCTAGTAACTGCAGATCGCACGCCCACTGCTCGATAGAAACTAGGATACCCAAGCGAAACCTTGTACCGGCCATTCCTTCCTGCGTTCCACCGAACTGACTTGGGTACTGATCCATGTACATGGGATCAAACACTGCGCGTTTTTTTGGGGGGTTGTCATTGCCTTGATCGATCATAGCAGGGAAATCAAGTCATCTTGCTGAATGCAAGGTTGCGACCGCAATGATAGAGCCATATAACACTTTTTATTAGGGGAATATGCAGCATACACACATACCGTTCATGTCAAACATCTGAAAAATCTATCTAGAGCAATGTTTAGTTTGAGGAGAGAGTGAAAAGGTGAAAAACTTTTTACATTTGGTTGCGTGCACAGGACATAGTTTTCTAGGTGAACACTTTTTGCGTTTTGGGTAGAACTAAACAGGGCCGTAATTGTTAGATGAACTTTCATGTGACGAAACCCGCTAAAACAAGCAGCAAAACTGCCTAATGTGCAAATATTCTTACATGCACCATTTCAGAGGAATAACAAGTTTATATTTGATGGAGAGGCCCTACAAGTCACAACTCGCGCGAAAATCGTGCTCGTCCAGAGCTTGGGATCCCATCAAAAATATCCTCCGAGCCAAGAATCCAAGATGCATGCAGTCGGAGGACCCCAATTACCAATGGCTGCTAAAGCCAGCCATGTTATTGTCACCCAGTGTCCATTATGAGCACTCTCGCGCCCACAAGGGAAAGCGAAGCTGTGACGGGCCATCCGTGCACGGTGTATATAGGGTCCTTTGGGGATGACTGGGGATGGCAAGTAGTGGCACGAGTAGAGGAGCAGTGGAAATGGTGTAACACACACGCAGGCAGTCAGGCACAACCTTCCATACCTGTCCAAGTTCTTTTCTAAATCCTGTCTCTGGTAAAGGGCAGTGGCAGACAGAGGGCAGGCCGAATTGGCCCTTGTTAAACCCTTTCCATAAATCCAAGACAAAGCGCTATTCAGTATCCATATATCCAAGACAAAGCTATTCAGTTAATGTTAGCTATAATTGATATAAACAAGTCCAGCTATTCTCAGGCTATTAGCTAGCAACTGATACTAACTATCCAGCTAATTACCGGCACCCACCCAGCTATTTTTAGGTAATGGATTGAGAAAACTAAAACGCCCATGGACACCAACTTAAAGTTACCCACAAAGGCCATTTAATTTTGCTATGAAAAGAAAAGAGTGACAGTGAAGGCATAATAGACAGTAATTTTCTCCATCAGCCGCCACCACAATAGTTTTTAGCTATCCTCAGGGGAAATAAAAAGAAAGATCACGTTTTTAAATGGCCAGGTTTTATTATCTCTAGTTATGAGCCAGCCTTTTCAATTATTCTGTTTTTATTGGTCGCCAAAAAAAAACTATATTTATAACTTTTATTTATGAGCCAACTGCTGTATCAGTGGGCTATTACTGGATGCAGATTACTGTCAATAAAAACTCACAGTTGGCTTTTATCAGTAACCACATTGCACATATGCATCGTGTTCCTTCCGCAGAAGAATGCAAACGCCCCATTTCGCGACGCAGCTCGATCACGCGCCACTCATCCCAAGAAGAATGCGAACAAAGCAGCAAACTCCTCCCCTTGTCGATTTCCATTCTCCCTGGTACGCCAAAGACCTCTCTACTACTGCTCTAGCAAATGGCGCCGGCGGCAGCGGCAGGACGAAAGCAAACACGGAACCATGCCGATGCCGTGCGGCGCAGCCTGAGCCTGCGGACCTGCTGCAACAAGACATCACGGCGGATGGATGAATTGAAACAATCCCCAGCAACATGACTCCGGCCGGGCCGCCCCTGTGTCCTCGCCGCACAAACCCCCTTCGCCGAGTCAAAAACGCTCGCTGTCACCGCAAAGCTGGTCAGCTCCTGTAACCGCTAACCGCCGGGCTTACCGCGTCGCGCGCCGTGTGCATGGGCACTGGCCGGGCAGAGGCTGCCCTGATGCTGCCGACCTGGCACACCTCTGCCTCTTGGCCGCTAGCATTTACTATTTAGCCGGGGGCGCAGGTGGGGGGAAGCGCCAGGCAGCAGCAGCGTGTCCTTCTCCCGCGTGCTCTCCTCTTCTGTCCTCCTTGCACACGGCCGCGCCCACTGCTCTGCTCGGCCGGCCTTCTGAAGAAAGGGGGCATTGCCCGTGCCCTGCTTCTTGCTCGGGTCCGGCGAGCCAACGACATGGCTGTGGCGGGGTTGCGGCTTCTCGGAGCCGCATGGCTCTTGGCGGCGCTGCTGCCGCTGGGCGCGGCGGCGGCAGTGACGGTGGCGACCGGGCAGGCGGCGGTGGACGGGCGGCGCGCCGTCGCGGCGACGGCGGAGGACTTCGTGTGCGCGACATTGGACTGGTGGCCGCCGGACAAGTGCGACTACGGCACCTGCGCCTGGGGCCGCGCCGGCCTGCTCAACCTGGTGAGTCATGACTGCCATCTCCTTCTTCCCCCATTCCTGCCCGAAATTCATGGCGATCCAAGGACACGGCTAATTGAAGTGACACGCACACTTTCTGTCCTGTCCTCTCCTCTCTTACAGGATCTCAATAACAAGGTCTTGCTCAACGCCGTCAGAGGTAGGCAAGACGGCCGGCCGCTGGCTGCCTCTCCGTTCAGGTTGAAGCTTTGTTAGTATCCGGTTCATTTCTTTTGCCAATGCGTCCGCGAATTTTGTTGCAGCGTTCTCGCCGCTGAAGCTCCGGCTGGGAGGCACGCTGCAGGACAAGGTGGTGTACGGCACGGGCGACCTCGCGGGGCGGCCGTGCGCGCCGTTCGCCAAGAACGCGTCGGCGCCGTTCGGGTTCACGCAGGGGTGCCTGCCGCTGCGCAGGTGGGACGAGCTCAACGCCTTCTTCCAGAAGTCAGGGTGAGTGAGTGGGTTCAGAATTCAACCGTCTGGTGATTGGTGAATCATTTTTTTTTTCAACTCTGAATAAATTCTTGTGCCGTGAGCATTCATGGGATCGGTATGGTGCTGAACGATTCGTTTCAGGGCCAAGATTGTGTTCGGGCTCAACGCGCTGAACGGGCGGGTGCCGTTGCCGGATGGATCCATGGGAGGGCCATGGGATTCCACCAATGCGGCGTCGCTGATCCGGTATACCGTAAGCAGGGGCTACCAGATTCATGGATGGGAGCTCGGTATGTTGTTCATGTTCTACTGTGCATTTTATCTTGCTATAATAATAGTTGTTTCGAAATGCATCGCTTGGCTTCTCGCAATGTAGGGATACTGTTTATGCATAACTTGTTTTTTGAAAGCTCCTTTTCATGCGTCTGTTTTCAGAGGAGGGATACTGTTACTGTCCTAATATCTTTCAATGTAGGGCTCTCTGAAACTATTTCGGAGTATTGATCTGGGCATGTGGCATGTCCAATCTTGTAGGACAGTGGCATGTGTGGCTACTGGCTAGGCTGCCTAATTCCAACTTCTCAATCTATACAAAAAAAAAAATCCAACTTCTCAATTATCGTCAGCTTTTATACACAAATAAATAACACTTTGAGCCTGCGATTCTGAAAGAAAGAAAAAAAAAATCTTCCAAAAATAAGCAGCAGTAGATATAGTACAATTTCAACCATGAATTCAGAAACTCGTGTGCTCTCCTTGCAGGAAATGAACTTAGCGGCAAAGGAGTTGGAACTCGAATTGGGGCTGACCAATATGCCGCAGATGTGATCGCCCTAAAAACAATAGTCGACGACATATACCGAGCCAGTCCATCAAAGCCATTGGTGCTTGCTCCTGGAGGATTCTTCGATCCAGCCTGGTTTACTGAACTTATCGTCAAAACCAAGCCAAACCTACTGAATGTGATCACCCACCACATCTACAGTTTGGGACCAGGTATGTGCACAGACAGTGTTCATGGATAAATTTGGTTCAGGCATACAGAAACTTAAAAGTAAAATGTGATGGATATCGCAGGAAGGGATGCACATCTGATTGAAAAGATCCTCAATCCATCAGTCCTCGACCAAATGGTGAGCACATTCAGCAGCCTTCAGGGGATACTGAAATCCACAGGGACGTCCACGGTCGCATGGGTTGGGGAAGCTGGAGGGGCTTACAACAGCGGCCACCACCTTGTCACTGATGCATTTGTGTTCAGCTTCTGGTAAGCAACCGAGTTTCCCGGTGCTAAATTCTATAAAAGTTCTTGACATGTTTTTATTGAGATTTTTTTGGGGGTGGGTTTTCAAGGTTTCTGGACCAGTTTGGGATGTCAGCAAAGTATGACACAAAGACCTATTGTAGACAGACTTTGGTTGGTGGCAACTACGGCCTGCTGAACACCACAACGTTCCAACCCAACCCTGACTATTACAGGTAAAAACACATCATGTTCTTCAAGGCTTATATAACAAGTAATAGGTACAAGCACTTGACGAAAAACTTGTCATGTATACCGACAAAATGAACTTGTCTTGTGCTGGAATAGTAACAAGACTGGATGCATCGAACAAGCTACAATCCCTTGTCCTTTCTTTTGAAACATAAAATCCTTTGTCCTAAATGCATAGAACTATCCCAGCTGATTAACCCAACAGCTACTTCATGCTCAGGCCAAGAAATGGCATTGGAAACCAAACAAAATTGCCAGTTTGTTACTTCATTGACAGGTCTTTGTTTTTCCCCTGAATTTTCTCCTCCATTTCCCTCCTGCAGCGCTTTACTGTGGCATCGCCTCATGGGAACCAAAGTTCTAGCAACGACATTCACGGGCACCAACAAGGTCCGCGCATACGCTCACTGCGCAAGAGATTCGGTAAGGAATTCATCTCCTTTTCATCAGCAGCATCACAAAAAAAAAAAGAGAGAAATAAAACCCTTCACCTCCTAGAGAATTCACGCTCTCTCTTTACCCTGCACACTCATTGTTCAGCCAGGAATCACTCTACTGCTGATCAACCTCAGCGGCAACACCAAGACCCAAGTGACGGTGACCCAAACCGCCGGCACCGCCGCCGCCGGCGCGCACAGCCACGGCACACGGAGGAGCAACAGCACGCCCCAAGTGTCGGACAAGCACGGCGCGAGGAGGCACGGCAGGAAGTTCGGGCACGGCCACGCCCCCGGGCTCGCGGCGGCGGCTGCGGCGGCGGCCGGCGGCGCGACGAGAGACGAGTACCACCTGACGGCCAAGGGCGGCGACCTGCGGAGCCAGGTGATGATGCTGAACGGCAAGGCGCTGGCCACCGGCGCCGACGGGAGCATCCCCAGGCTGGAGCCGGCGAAGGTGGACGCGGCGGAGCCCATCGCCGTGGCGCCCTACTCCATCGTGTTCGCCAGGATTCCACACTTCGATGCCCCTGCATGTAGGTAGTAGGAGTAGGAGTAGATCATAATAATGGGTTTAGGCTGATTGGTGAATGGTGGTGATGATGGATGGACAGCGAAGCTTTCCATCTGAGAGGGAGATGAAGTGAGATGCAAGGAACTTGCCAAGGGAAAGGGATGCAAGGGTATAATTGTTTGTTTTCATCTCTGTTCTTAGGATTGTAAAAGGTTGAAGAAAATTATGATGATGAACAATGGAAAGGTGAAAAGCTATTTTTTCCAATTGTCTTCGGTTCCTTGTGGATGAAGTTTTACTAATGGAAGGGTGAGGAAAAGATGAAATAAGTTTAATTGAAGAAATCTGATACGAGTTCCCAACGAAATTAAAAAGGAAGAAAATTAGTTTCAGGTTGTTTCTGAAGCAGGCATTCGCAGATGCTGCAATTTTTTCATGAACTAATCAGCTTGTAACGGCCAAGTTTTAGCAACTGTAACGATTTAGCACGGTGCAAAGCAAACAGCAAGGAGCGCTTGCCTTCCATTACACTACACGCGATAGCACATTGGAATGGACAAAATGTAGCCATGAACAGACCATATGATTTACCACCAGTACAATGCAACAATCATGTATCATTGTTCAAAGATTTCAACATCATCGCCATCATCAAGGGGCTGGGAAAATTTGCCAGACGCAGGACATCTCTTCTCTTCTACGTGGAGCTACAAGCAGTAAGGGTAAGGCTAACGGTAACGCCTCCAGGAGGCCCAAAGAGAAAGATGGAACAGTAGCAGCAATCCTGAAACAATGAGACCAAAAAAACAGCGGCGCAACGCAGCGCGCGACACACGAACTGGCAATCTGGCAGGAGTTATTCAAGATGTCCACGGATCGATTGTATACTTCTGCTGGGCTTGGTGTGGCTCTTACAGGTACTTGAAGATCAGGCCACCGTGGGTGGCGAAGAAGGGGGCGAACACGAGGGACTCCACGGCCATGAGCTTGATGAGGATGTTGAGGGATGGGCCAGAGGTGTCCTTCAGGGGGTCACCAATGGTGTCGCCGATAACAGCAGCCTTGTGGCAGTCTGATCCCTTAGGGCCTAGGGACCTTGCGTGCTCGCTGGCACCAGCCTGAAACAAACAAGATAAAGTTGAGCACAAAGTTAATCACTGATAGTAGATCACTCGTATTGTTCATCCAAGACTTTCAGAGCACTTACCTCAATGTACTTCTTGGCGTTGTCCCATGCACCACCGGTGTTGGAAGCAGAGATGGCAATCTGTAAAGATTTTTATGTCATAAACCATTCAACCAGTGAACTCAGAAGTAAATAAACAGAGAGTAGCAGGAAGTGATGCACACCTGCACTCCAGAAACCAGGGCACCAGCAAGAACACCAGAGAGGGTCTCCACACCAAAGAGGGTTCCAACAATGAGGGGAGTGAGCATGACCAGAGCACCCGGGGGAATCATCTCCTTGATGGAAGCATCAGTGGAGATCTTGACACAGGTAGCGTAGTCAGGCTTGCCGGTTCCCTCCATCAGCCCAGGAATGGTGTTGAACTGCCTGCGGACCTCCTCAACCATCTTCAGAGCAGCACTTCCAACACTCTTCATGGTCATGGCAGAGAACCAGTACGGAAGCATGGCTCCAACAATCAAGCCAATGAAGACCTTGGGGGAGAGCACATCGACAACCTTCACTCCAGCTCTGCTGACGAAAGCACCAAAAAGGGCCAGGGACACAAGAGCAGCTGATCCAATGGCAAATCCCTGCAAAAGGATACAGATGAAGTAAGTTACAAGGCAAGCACAATAGTTTTCTTGTTAACCATCTAATATAATCAATCTGAGTCAACACAGACAATAACTTTACCTTTCCAATGGCAGCAGTTGTGTTACCAGCAGCATCAAGAGCATCAGTCCTCTCACGGATTCTGTGGCTCATTCCAGCCATCTCAGCAATGCCACCAGCATTGTCACTAATGGGGCCATAAGCATCAATAGCAAGGCCAGTGGCAATTGTGCTTAGCATACCAAGGGCGGCAACTGCTATGCCGTACATTGCGGCAATAGAGAAGCTGACATAGATGCTGACAGCAATAGCGAAAATCGGAATGATAACTGACTTGTATCCAAGAGCAAGACCAAAAATGACATTGGTGGCAGCACCAGTTCTGCAGGAATCGGCAACATCTTGCACAGGACTGCCATATAGAAAAAATCATTTTAGGGTTGAAAGTCTCACAGAATGACAGATATAATGAAAGGAACACATTACTAGAGACTGGTGGGACCTAATCATAGACTGGCAGGATTCTTACCTGTATGCATTGCTAGTGTAGTATTCCGTGACAAAACCAATAATAAGACCAGCCCACAGGCCAATTGCAACACAGAAGAACAGGCCCCTACAAAGACATGACACTCAAGTCAGAGGAGAGTACATCCCACGAACAAACAGCGAAGATTGACAACAACATACCAGTTGGTTACTTCCTTCTGAGCACCAAAGTTGTAGATGGTGAACTTAGCTGGAAGGGCCAACCAGCTGATTATCGCAATACCAACAGTCATCAAAGCAGTGGAGATGATGAGCTGGTTCTTAAGTGCAGGTTCAATTTCTTTCACGGCCTTGATCTCAAAGAAGTCGGTGGCAAAGAGTGTGGTGATCAAGCAGACGATGATACCAACAGAGCTCACAAGCAGTGGGTAACACATCCCAGTGAAATCATGGTTGATTCCAAAAGATGAGATAGATGCAACAACAAGGGCAGCACAGGAAGATTCTGCGTATGACCCAAAGAGATCAGACCCCATTCCAGCAATGTCACCAACATTGTCACCGACATTGTCAGCGATCACCTGCAAAATAAGACTTGCAAGTTCAGAAATGAAAATACCAAGTGCCACATGGTCATCGTATAAGTGACAGGAATATCTGTAAATTAATATTGTGAGCTCAAAGCAGAGATGAAGAAACTCACAGCTGGGTTCCTGGGGTCATCCTCAGGGATGTTCCTTTCAACTTTGCCAACAAGATCAGCACCCACATCAGCAGCCTTTGTGTAGATACCTCCACCAACTCTTCCAAAGAGAGCCATAGAAGACCCACCAAGGCCATACCCAGTGATAGACTCGAAAAGCCCCTCCCAGTCGTCACCGTAGTACAACTTAAACACATTAATGGTGATGTAGAGAACCACAAGACCACTTGATGCAAGCAAGAAGCCCATGACTGCACCAGAGCGGAACGCGGTGATGAATGCCTTTCCAACACCCTTCCTGGCTTCCAGGGTGGTTCTGGCATTGGCATATGTGGCGATCTTCATTCCAAGGAAACCAGAGACCAAAGAGGTGATAGCACCAAGCAAGAAGGACGCAGTGCTGAAGAGTGCAGTGAACAGGGCAGGCTTGCAGTACTTTCCCACGCTATAGGTGCAGGGCTGACTCTTTGTGCTGAATCCCTCAACCGAGCCAAGGAAGAGGAAGATGACAACAGCGAAGATCGACATGAAAATACCAACATATTGGTACTCCGTGAAGAGAAACGATGTTGCTCCTGCTCATACATAAAAGAGAAGACATTTGTCAAATATAGATCAGGTGATTAGAACCAGTATGATGTAAAGAGCAGTAACTATAACAGCATGCAAGATTGGATTCTGATGCACATACAAACTATGAAAATACAAAGCTACACTCGTCAACCGAACATCAGAAAGAACAATACAAACATGGGTCCAATTTTATCTTTATTCTATAAGTAAAATAACAAGTATACAATCCCTTAGGCTGACACATCCAACAGCCATTTGTCAACAACCCAGGGAAGTTTTACAAACCCATGACCCCCCAAGCATGTACCGCCAAAAGTACTCATCTTCCTGTGTCCCCATCTCAATCACAGGAAAAAAACACAGGTCAAGATTGGTGACACGTTGAAACAAAACCCCACCGATTGGGTCAGCATCAGTCATAGACCATCCATGCCAATCTGGTTGGAAGGCTCAGAAAGGAACAATTGACACATTGGTAACACATGTCAGATGTCCTTATCCAAGAACCCTTCAAGGTCCAGATCTACCTAACACTAAGACATTAGAGTCCAGTTAATAATTATTGCAACCTTAAGTTACAGCCAAATGGCGCTATGGCAGTCTACTTCTTACGTGTACACATAGTACTCTAGTTAGTTAGAGACAGATCCATCACGCACCTTCCACTACCAAGTTTCGAGATCTACACAACTCAGCTGAAAACAACTGCATCTCCACTACAGCACCGACACAGGGCAAGAGCGCCGCTCAAGGCATTAAAGAACTACTACTTATCAAAACCTAGATTCAGCACCACCAACTATAGGCACCTAAAGCCAATTCCCAGATTTACACGTCCCAGGGGAGGAGAAAAATTATTTGCGAGCCCCACTTGGGACCCGTGAATCGAATTCTAGCAAAACAACAGTAAAACATCACATGAGCCCCCACTTGAAAAAAATCTCCAGATTTGGGACAAGTGCAAAAGAGTGCCTGAAAAATATCACAGAAGTACATAGTTTGAAAGGAAAAGGGAACAGCATTTGGCAGCCCCCACACCACAAAGGTACCAACTACCCCCACACAAATATTTGTCCTCCACTGAAAATATCTAATCACACAGTAATCTCAGTTCAGCAAAAATTTCCTCATGATTTCCGTCCGTTTGGGAAGCCGTTATAGACGGGGTGACGGCGGGTAGAAATTAGAAGGATGTTTTAGCAAACCTCGCCCAGGCTAAATTTGGAACTTTACCGTCAGATCAGTGTTACTTAATAAATCTATCTATACTAAAGAAAGGAGCGGACAGCAAAAGCCTGAGCCTGTGATCCCAAAGATCTCGCTCGCCTTTCGAGAAAATGTTATCCTAAACACGACGAGCTATAGCGTCATCCTCGGGCGGGAAAAAAAACGCGGCCGCCTGCACGAAATGCGCGGATCTAACCGAACCAAGCGGCAGCACCAGATCTGAGAGGCCCTGCTCCTCACCTTCGGAGATGGCGTTCTGGATCTCGGCGCACTTGACGACGACGTTGTGGTCGTTGAGGCCCTCCTCCTCCTCGATGAGGTAGTCGCCGTAGCCGTTCTTGCTTCCGCCCGAGGCGGCCGCGGCCGGGGAGAGCTTCACCTTCGACACGAGCACCCACTGCACGACGGCGAAGGCGATGCCGATGATGCCGGCGACGGGGATGAGCACCTCGGTGGCGAGCGCCGAGAGGATCGCCATGGCGAGGCGGCGGCGGCCAAACCCTAACCCTACGCACGGGCGCGAGGCGACGGCGGCGGCGGGTGGGTGGGGAGAGGGGAAGGGGACGACGCGGTCTCGCTCTGCACGCTCTCTCCCCTGTGCTCGGGGCGCGCGCTTAAATAGCGGGCGTGAGCGCGGAGTGAGGAGGGGTCAGGTGGCGAGGAGAGAGAAGAAGAAGGTGGGGCGGGTTTTGAACGCGAATTTCTCGGAGGGGCTATGTGTAAACGGTTGCGTCACTCTGCGTGGTCACTCGTTGTAATCTTGCTTGCTGGTGTGGTGTGGTGGGCTGGAATTTTCTTGCGCTTTTGCTGGCTGGCCCGGGGATGGCAGATGGGCCCACGGATAAATATCTTTATCTTTCCCCTTTTTTCTTTTCTTTGATAGGCAGGAAAGATCTGGATCAAGGTGAGGGAGTGAGTTTGCACTGACGTGTAAATTGTGTTCAACAGTGGATAAGCTACTGATCTTGATATTGTGTTTGACAATGTGTTTACTCAATCTTCCTAATGTGTCAACGACGATGAAGAGAAAATTGGTAGTGCGGTGAGATTACTTTTGTGGCGTCTTGTAGTGGTAGAATAGAGGCGGAGAAGCAAGGCGAGAGAAGACACGAAGGGGTGGCAAACCATCTTCCCATAAGGAAATAATAAGCCCATTAATCTTCCTAACTTGTTAAATGCAAACTGTAAGATTACTCGTCCTCCTTAACTCGATTTTGATTTCAATGAGAATTGTGGCATTAGGATATCCAAATTTTGGCCAATCAAATGCATTTATCTGCTTCTGATCAAATTTGTGTGCTCCAAACAACAAGCCCTTATTAGTGTTCTCCTAGCTAGGTTTAACCACACTCAAGAAATGACTATACCTATCAACTATCAAGAATCAAATTATGGAGGATAGATAACTCATACAACTAGATTTTACTTTCGTTGAACTTTCTTTTGCCCCTCGATCTTGTAATCTGTGTGCACATGATTTAGCTCGCTCTAGGCCGAGTTGGGACCCGGATCAGTCATGTGTTTGGCTTGATCCCCTCCTAGATTTTGTAAACATGCTAGCACTTCGTGACTCTGTTGTACCATCTTCAGGTATATAAATAAAGTTATGTTAGAAAAAAGAATCAACTTAAGGCTCTACGGGAAAGAAAAATTAAATGATGACAGTGAAGACCACGTTATTGCAATTAGTACGTGGCAAGTTGAAGGACAGGAATGGTTATGCTCATCTCTTCTTCACCATTTTGCACTTGCACCCTAAAGGGGCCCACGCTAGCAGCATGCCTTTATATATCTTCCAGGCTTGTGTCCTAAAAGTGCAATTTATTAGGGTATCATGTTTTTTTGCCCATAACTCAGAACCTCTCTCAAATTTTCTTCTTTTCTCATGCCTCTCAAATCACTCATCCTTCACGCACTGTCTCTATATCACTTTCACCGTAGTGAGTTGCCACGACAACACAAAATTTTGTTCTTCAAAGTAAACCTATTCTAAGATGTCAAAAATTTGTTTACAAGTGCTTTAAAAATTAAAACATGCCCGGTATGCATCACAATTCCGGAAATGAAACTAGCTTGAATTAATTCACCTTTATTCATTGCACTAAAGCCATGGAGCTATCTCAACAGACGAAATTTGGGAAGTTATGGGGTGCACGTCCACCGACTGATGAGCAGTTAGTTTAAGGAGACCTTTCTCCTATAGCTGGGGCGTTCGGTGCACTCTAATGCTTGACAGGGACCTTCATCCTACTGCTAGCTCGCTGACGGTGCTCTATGATTCAGTGGTTGCAGTTGCACGTAAAACCACCACCATACAGGCCTTTTTTGTGTTGTGTAAATTGTGTATCAAGATATTTGAAAAGTTGTTGGTTGGTCTTCTTTTTTTATTTCCCTTATTGCAACATGGATATGTTGGATAGCATTGCCCACAAAAAAACCTTTAGTTGAGACCTAAATGTACTTTTGTTTATGGGTGTGGCTCGTGAGATGTCTTAATATCTCTTGAGGAGTAGTTGTTACGCTGTTTCATTGTTTCTCACGAGCACACCATTTAGTTTGAACTAACATGACCGAGTAAATGACAACCATGTGAAATCACCAAGCGAGCTGCAATTATGGTTGTTAATAGACTGACAGAGCTCTGACATTTGTAATAGCAGATTTTGTACTCACACTAAATCGAAATTACAATGCATTATTGTTATCGAAATATATATTGATCAGAAAGCACACAGATTTTTTTTAAAAAAAATACACATAGTACAAATGAAATGAGAATGCAATGTTATCGGAGTATATATTGATCAGAAAGCAAACTACTTTTTTATAAAAAAAACAACATTGTGATTGAGCCCTTGTTTAAGTTCCAACCCGAAATCTTTTCACCCATCACATCAAAGGAGAATCTTAGATGCATGGAGTATTAAACGTATACGAAAAAGGTGAAAAGTTATATGGATAGGCTGTAAATCGTGAGACGAATCTAATGAGCCTACTTAATCCATGATTTGCAACAGTGATGCTACAGTAAACAATCCGTTAATTATGGATTAATTACCCTCTAATTACCATCGTTAGATTCGTCTCGAGATTTCCAACCTATTCATATAACTTTCCACCCTTTTCGTCTACATTTACTACTCCTAAATTGGTAAAATCTAAACCGAAATCTTTTCACCGAAATCTTTTCGGGAACTAAACACGGGCTGAACTTCATAAGAGAATTATGGAGCACATTGCAACTTTAAGATGTCAAGAAAGGGCCTGGACTATTTTTTTACCGACACGGTTTGAACTTTGAAGCTCGCGACCCTTTTCCTCTCGTGGAAAAACTGCACCGAACTCTATGGGTTAATCAGTCGCAAAAGTTGTAAAATCAGCGGTATATCCGATAAAAGAATTCTTATTATAGAACTCATTTTGTTATGACAATGGTATCAATGGTCAAAGCCACCTAAACAGCAGTAGCGTATTATTGGTATTTTGATATACCTAAAATGGGGCAACATATTAGTACCCGATCCTGGATCATTGCTCCCGCAACAAATTAAAGACTTTCATAGTTTATACTAGTAGACTACACAGACACCAAATTAGATACACTCCTACTACTCACTGACTCGATCCATTTATTCTCTTCCCCTGAAAAGGAAATTCAGTGAGTGCGCCGCGTTCCATCGCCCATTTGCAAATTAACAAATCGACCTCCAGCTAATTAAGTGCATGTGCGACGCGCCACGTTGCTGAGACATGAAGCTCGCGCACCTGCGTGCGTGCGTACGTACGTACACGCATTTGCTCGCTGTCAAGCCATGTGGTCTGTGGAGGATCTCAACAGCAATGCCCGCGAAATCCTGAGCGCGAAAAAAAAAAGAAGAAGAGAACTCCAGGCCAAACAAAGACCGACCGACACTCTCGGGCGGGCGGCACTCGGCAGGCAGCTTGGGATACCAGCGGCAGCCAGCCTCGCGCTAGCTAGCCAGCCGCTCGCGATCCCCTCGGCGCATGGGGTGGCGTGGCGACCGGACCGGACCGACGTGACGCGCGACTTGCAAGTAGCAACCCGCCCGCCAATGCCGGGCACGGATGGGATGATTGGGGCGGGGCTCGGTTGGTGGCTTTGGTGCCGTGCGGAGGGGAGGAGCCGATGGGATCCGGCGGAGCAGCGGCCACGGCCAATGCGAGGGCAGGGTCCGGCCGGCCGGTGGGCGTGGCATGTGCTCTGATGTGCCGGCGCGCGTGACCGGTCGCCGCCTCGCCCTCTCGCCTGCCTGCCCGCGCGGACAGGAAATGGACAAGGCCAGAGGACGCCACGGCAGCACGGCGGATCCCGCCATAACTCTCCGCGCGGCGGTGATGCGATCGGGGTCGGCGGGCGGGCGCGCACGGGCGCCGCGTTCCGGTTGGGCCAGGTCGTCGAGCTGAAGCACGGTTCTGTTTTGTAGTACATGTACTGCCGGTACGCGGCTGAGGGCTCGGGTACGGGTAGATCGATCCGTGGTGCCGTGTCTTTTCTGGGTCGGCCGCCGGTCAGGGGCACGAGCTGTACCGCCGGCACCGCCGCACCGGGGCTGATGGTGAGGTGAGCAATTTCGTGCGATGACAAGGGGTTGGTTGGGTTTTTTTTTTTTTTTTGACAAGGACAAGGGGTTGGTTAGCACTAACAGGGCAATTGACGGCTGGGCGCTGCCTGCTGCTAGTTGCTGCCACAGGTGTCAGGTGGTGCGTGCCGAAGTTATGGGCCCTGGGCGCTCACTGCGACTGCGAGAGGGCCGCGAGACCATGGCGCTGCGCTGCGCTGCCTGCGCACAAGCTGACCTGCCGGGCCACTTGCGGCGAGGGGTGGCGAATGGGCAGTCTCGAGCGCCGGAACCCCCACATGCTGCCTCACTCCAAAGGGGGTAAAAATCTTGGAATCATCATGTACGCGCCACGCGGATCGTTTACGAGCAAAAGCCACGGATGGGAACCGGGAATTCGTGTTGGGCTCAAGGGTCAGCAGGTCAGTGCTAGGCAGGGGGACGAACCCTCTGGGTCGTGCCAAGTTCAGTTTTCCGTTCCCTGCATGAAAGCCGCCGATTCCGTGATGTGAACGTGCCGCCGTTCCTGCCGCGGGCGCACCACCGCTTTGGACGACCAGGCAGGCGCAGGCCCCCGTAAAAAAAAAAAGAAAACCCCGCTCGGATCCGCGGCCGGCCGGCCCCGGCACGCTCCCCACCGCCGACCGCCAGACGCCTCCAAGAAGCATGACGTGCGCGCGCGCGGACGCCGAGGCCGCGCGATAACGTGGTCACCCGCTCTCGCAAGCGCCAAACGGGCATCGCTGTCGACGAGGCGATCGGCCGGCATCCCCATGATCCCATCCCGCCGCGCACCGAGCGCGCCGAGAACGGCGTCGCCAGCCAAGCCGCAAACGGCGCGCCCGCGACCAACCGAACCGCGCGTGAGCGCGACGCGCACGGCGGTAGGACGCTCACAGCCGCTGCTCTCGTCTCGCGCTCCACACCACACCTGCCGCTCTGTCCGTGTCCGTCCGCGGCGGGTGGGTGACGCGCGCAGTATTCGTGGGAACGACGCTACCCAGTAGCAGTAGGCCCATGAATGACGATGGGCGAGTGGGAAAAGGGGCAAGTTGCTCGCTCTGTCCGTTCAGTCGCGCCGAGAGGGGTGAGCACTGATGAGCGCATGGCATGCATATCCGTCGTCCGGACTCCGGGAGTGTTAGGCGATGGAGTCAGCCGCCATGAATTTCCAGGCCATGTTCACATTGCCAAGAACGCATTCGGGTCGAGATCTTCGGGTCGTAACCACCGTCGGCGTCGCCGTCACATGGAAGATGGGTAGATCCCATCCCAAATCCCATGGAAGATGAGTAGTAGCGTGCTACTACTAGTACCGACTCGCGATTAGCACTGACTAACGAGCTTTTTTTAAAAAAAGAAAAGCATCCGATTGGATTATTAAACAAATCCCGAATGCGCTAATGCTCCATCCCGCACTGCCACCACCAGTGACAGCGCGTAGACGATAGATGTCGCGCAACGCGCAACTTGTCTTATCAGTTTATGGCGACCTCATCCTCACCCTCCTCTCCTCCCTCTCCCACGTCTGCTGCCGGGCGTTCTGGTGGAGGCGCCATCTGAATCTGATCCCCATCGTCTTCGTCCCACGAATCGCGCCCTCTCAGATCCCATTCCCCTGCCGCCGCGCAGGGGCACAGCAACAGCTTAGCTGCCGTCCTGCGAGATCCGCAGCAGCAGGAGTAGCAAGCGAGAGCTCAAGACACTGGCTCTGGCTCAGCGTCTGACGCGTGTGCTGGAGCTGGAATGCTCAATGCTGGATGGATCCAGCAAATCAGTAACCGCGCCAGCTACTTCCAGGCAGCTTCAAAACTTTTGCTGCGCTGCGCTCCTCGGCGCGGCCTGATCTCCATCCAACTCTTGGTGGAGAAGGCCTATCGCCGGAGTGCCGCCGCGCGGATGCGAGGCGCACGTTCCTTTGGAGTCTTGGACCCTTCTTGGACTCGACAGGAAGACACCGGAGCGGTACTGGCCCGGCCCTTTTTCCGTGCATCGATCAGAGCGGCGCGGTACGCGCGCCGCCCTCGCTTCATGCTGCCAACTTGCCAATGTTAGTTGAGGTTTTTGTCGTGCTCGTGTCGTGCGCCCGCCCTGCCCCGATCCGCGTTCCGCCGCTCACGGGGGCGCGTGGCGCACGTCGGTGCTGCCGGGAGCGGATATCTCAAACTCCCGATAGTATATCCCCTCGGGGCAGAGGTCGCACGCGGCAGCGCTCCGAGCATATTCCGAAGGAGTTGGCGTTCACACGGGCACGGCAGGGGAGGTCAGGACTAGAGTTGTGACTAGGGCCCTGCTATTTATGGGCGGGCTGTGGCACGACACGAAGCACGGCACGACACGAAAAAATATGGGCCGTGCCAGCACGGCACGAACGCGAGGGTCGTGCTGTGCCTAGGACCTCGGCCCAATGAGTGGCACGGCACAACCCGCATTTTGGGCCGTGTTTGGGCTAGCACGGCACGAAAGTAGCCCGTCGGCACAAGATAGTCTGTTGTTCTATTATTCACGGGTTCATAATACATTCTAAATAATAGTTGTGTTCCCTTTGCCGTGTGTTACTGTAACGGATTTGCCGTGTGTATTTGAGTCTTTGCCGTGTGTAACTGGGCACACGGCAAAGGCCCGAGATCCAGTAGCGATCATTCAATGAAAAAGCCATCCAAGGAAATCATCAAATTAATTTGCCTTCCATGCATATGCATGGTATGTGTAGCAGCGGTGACAAAATCAGTGCCCTCCATACGAGTATACGACCTGACTAATACCGACGTTGGCCTTCGATGCATATATAGAATCCATTTACCCTTTCTTTCTTCGTACCATCAAATCATCACTGTCAAATCACACGAAAAGAAATGCGCCGTGGTAGTAGTAACAAGCAAAAACAACCGCCGGCCGCCGGCGCTCATCTAGCCCGATCGATCCTCGACGCTCATCAAGTCCAGTCGATCCACGGCGTTCACCCACTCCAGTCGATCCGCGACACTCCCCGGAGGCCACCGGCAAGGATACTGCCGGGTCATCCGTTGTTTCCAGAAGTGGTGGGGGCTCGGAATGCTGGAAACATTTCACCAAGAACAATGAATTGCGCAATGGTAACTGGGTTTTAGTTTCTGCGACTTGTAATTATTGCAAGAAAGATTATTCTGCAGGATCTCATAGTGGTACTGGGCATCTTCAGCGGCATTATGTGGCATGCTTGAGAAACTATAGCATGATGAAAGAAAAAGGCGGAATAGTGCAAGCAGATCGCTCGGTAGGTAATTCTGAAGTTGCTCGTCAGCATTCCAAGGCAACAGACGCACGACAACAACAACATCAATTAGAGGACCATGAGATTGCACAGGCGTTAGCTGATCTTGATACGGAGGATGATGAGTAGTAATCATTGCAATAGTATACTCTTTTCCTTAGGCTAGTCTCAGTGGGAGTTTCATCGACATTAAATATACTGTCATGTCAGCATTTTTGATAATGTGGCAGTGTATTAATGAAGAGAGATGTGAAATGAGTTTCATCCTCATGAAACTCTCTCTACACGGTACTCTAGACAGCTTGTGTCTTGCATGTTGTCTTGGAAACAACACGAGATGAAACTTT
Source organism: Urochloa ruziziensis (assembly GCA_015476505.1). Classification (NCBI taxonomy): domain Eukaryota; kingdom Viridiplantae; phylum Streptophyta; class Magnoliopsida; order Poales; family Poaceae; genus Urochloa; species Urochloa ruziziensis. Next base: position 33,789,742 of record CM027126.1, on the reverse strand, counting down.
GCATTGAGGGAGGGTGTTTCATCATAGTTTCAAACTTCTCTTAGATGATGTGTCACTCTAGGTAAGTGTGTCGATGAAACCCCCACTGATACTGGCCTTACCGAGGAGCCCTATAATAGGGTGTAAGCAGTGGCGGATCCAGGAAATGAAAATAGGGGGGCTGAACATATTGGAGTTGTAGACAGTAACATAAGTTCATCAAATATTCATGTCTTATACTAAAGCAGCAGCATAGTTTCATGGTTTAAAGTAGTTCATACAGGGGAATAATGCAAAGTACAACATGAAAAATAACAAAATGACAAATCAGCAGCTTCTCTATTCTTCACGTGGAGCAGTGGTTGGAGCAATCTGCCATGACAACAAAACAAATTAGCAAAGTGGCAAATAATAATTTCAAATTGATTCTGAACATTAGAAGACAATAGAGCATACCACTAATTTCTTTTGATGCACTAACATACGACGCTTTTTCATTTCTTCAAACCGTTGTATGAGTTTGTCATTGCCAATACTTCTAAATATTTCCTTCTCAGTGTAGCAAATCATCAAGTCATTAAGCCATTCATCCCCCATTTTGTTACGCAAGTCTGTCTTTATAAGTGACATAGCTGAAAAAATCCTCTCAACTGAAGCCGTTGCCACCGGAAGTATCAAAGTTAGCTCAATGAGTTTATAAACCAGAGGGTAAGATGTATGCATGTTCTTGCTGACCATTATTTCAGAAACCTTTGAAAGTTCTGTGCATCCAGCAAAAAATTCACTTCTCCTAGCACGGTTGACAAAGTCTTTAAGTTGGCCCGGTAACAACAAAAGATCCGCTACATTGAAATCGTCAGCATAAATTTCAGCAAGTCTCACAAGCTTATCCACATCAAAACTTGAGAAGTTGTTCCTTGGATTAAGAGCAGACATGCACACTAACAACTCTGAACTAACTTCATTGAACCGATGATTCATTTCTGACATGATGGCATCAATGGCAGCAAGGAAAATCTCAACATTGTAATAATGCATATTTGTTACCTTTTGCCTTCTACGTGCGGATGTCCCTCTAGCAGACTCATCATGTCCACGAAAAGCATCACCTTGCTCAATGAGAAATCTGACAATGTCTAAAGAAGCTGTCAAGCGAATCTTGTATCGAATGTCTTCTTCTTTAGTGTACTTAGTAACTTTTTGAGTCACACTTGTCCTTTGATTCATAAAATCATCACACTTCATTCTTGCATTGTTGTGAGAGGTGGAACCAGCATGCTTATCAAATCTTTCCAAAGCCTTCTTCCACTGCTCATAACCTTTATTTGCAAAGACATCACTCCCAAATTTTTCAGCCTTTCCTGGCTGAAAGAAAAGATAACAGTACAAGCAAAATGCTGCATCCTTTGATTCACTATACTCCAACCAATCATATGTCTCGAACCAATGTTGTTGGAAGGACCTCCATTCACCGGATTGCCATTTTCTAGGAAATGAAAAACCCAATGGTTGAGTTGGACCCCTCAAAACATATGCCCTCTTCACTTGATCTCTAATCTCATGTGGATATTCATCAATTTTCTTGCGCAATCCTGGATCACTAACAATATCTGAATGCCAAAATTCTACCCTTGGTAATTTTGCTTGCCTTGTGTTCTCATTATTCTCTGGAGTAGGAGCACTGCCACTGCCACTACCACTTGAACTTGAATAATAGTTGAGCAATGTTCTTTTTGACATCGTGCTAATAACCTAAAAGATTCAAATGTTCAACAATCAACTACCAATCATGAATCATTCAGTACTGCGGCTGCGATTGCAAACATTTCGAAGCAAAATTAGATGTAAATCATGGGTCGTACTCGTACCTTGTTCTGCTGTGCTCCAGCCTCGAGGGTCCAGGCGCAGCCGCGCAGGAGGAGGCAGGCGGCCCGGCGCGGCGGCGCTGATTGCCGCTCGCGCAGTCGCGCCCGCGCCCGGCGCCCTGCGTCTTCGGAGTGACGAGCAGGCGAGCAGGCGGTCCAGTCGGGGACTCGGAGCTCCGGGAGGCGGGAGGCGGAGGCGGAGGCGGGGCGTCGTGTTTCGGCCGCCGCCCGTCGGGGCCTCGGAGGATCGAGAGAACGGCGGCGCGGCAGATAGGGTTGGCTGCTGCCTGCTGGCCGGTTGGGCCTGGCCGCCTGGGGCATTGGGTAGGAGTGGGCTGAGGCATGTGGATGGCGTTTTTGGGCCGGCTGGCTTGCTTAGTTTCGTGGGCTTTTTTTTATGCGTCCCAAACTCCTGATGGGATGGCCCAAGCTGGCCCAAAGTGCGATTTTATCTACTTTCTTCAACCTCTAGCAACCAGAGCACCCCAAAAGCTTCATCCATGGCGAAAAAACTCAGGGGGGGCTTCGGGGGCTCCCTTGGTGCGCAGGGGGTAGGGGGGGCTCGAGCCCCCCCTGCCCCCACGCTAGATCCGCCACTGGGTGTAAGGTTTTTAACGAGGTAGTGTACTTATGCAACATGAAATTAATAAAACACGTATTCCTCTATTTTGTATCTTCTTGCTTAGGTTAGCCACGGGCATTTTTTATATCGTAGCGAAAACCTACATAAGACGACCATAATATCTCGGTTTACGAGGGCCGTGCTTGGGCTAGCACGGCACGAAGACGTGCCGCCATGCCGTGGGCCATGTTTAGGCCAAGGCAAAGACTTGTCGTGCCATGCTTGGGCCAAGGCACGACGTGCCGAGCGTGCCTAAAAGTCCTGGCCCGACATGGCACGAGGCACCAGTCCCAGCTCTAGTCAGGACTCAGGAGCACAGCGCACACCCAGCAAGCCAGCAGAGGAGAGCTAGCTAGCGGTCGCTCCAGCTGTTGGCAGTAATGGCGGCGACCACCGAGGTAGGTCGCTCCGCATCAGCGACGGCCGCTCGGGCTGGGAGAGTCAGGGACGTTTGCGCACGCGACGGCGCGAGCGGTGGAGCGGCGGGCGGCGGGGACCGATCTGACCGGACCGGGCCCGGAACGCGTGGGAAATTTTGGTCGTCGGCGGGCGCGTCGGTCGCGGGGCCGCCGTGCCCGCCGCTCGCCTCGGCACGTTTGTTAGTTTTGTTCGCTGCGGCCGGGGGGTTCCGTTGCGCCGCGTAGGCCCCGCCGCCCGCTGGGTTCACCGAGCCTGGGCCTGGCCCCGCTTCCCTTGCTCTGAAACGGTCTGGGGCTCTCGGCTCTGCCCTGGCGCATGAACCAACCCAACCATCGCGCTCCGCTCGGCGCCCTCCCGGCACAATGCCGAGCGGCTGGATTAGGCTAAAAAACGCCTTGCGGACGTGCGTGACGGCGTGCGCCGAGCAGCCAAGCAGGTGAGGCCGTGAGCCCGTGAGGCGCGGCGGTGGCGGCGATGACGTACGTCGAGGGCGAGGGCAAGGTCGTGTTTGCAGGGGCGACCTGCTGGGGGTGGACCGGTTGTTTCGGCGTGACGGCGTGTTACACGCTTGGGCCGTTGCTCGCGGAGTTGTGGGGGATTGAGTTAGCAGGCCGTGTTTGGGCCAATTCCTGCCAGGTGGGATGGATGAGACGGATTGGCCCAGTAGCTGCTGCTGTTCTGTCTGTGTGTGTACACAATCCGAATTCCGAACCCAACAAAATGCTAGCACTTGCCATTGCCACGGTGGATAACAGGCAAACACAAACCAAAAAGGGGTGAAACAATGGTGGTCAGCTACTTTCTGACGTAGCAGGTGGCATCAGGGTGGCTTTGCTTGCAAGTTAAAACAAACAATACAAATGCACTCTGGAAAGTGGAAATGGGTGTTTCACGCCTCCACTTTATACGCCCACTGGTGTTTCTGCATTCTGATGTGATCGGGATCACGGAGAAAAAGGATACTAGTACAATCGCAATTCCGGATATGATTCGTTTAGGATTCTTAATAGTCCTATGATAACATTTCTTATTTTTAGAAGAGACTCTTTCTCCTTGTCCTTCAAAATTCGAATTTCGAACCATGTACTCGTATGTAAACAAGTAAACAACCATGTAGCTCAAGCAACATTTATACTCGTACACATTAAACGAATTCTAGTCTCTGCTTTTGATCCAGTTGGCTCTTTTGATTTGAAATTTGTCTACACCTGGAAAGTTTTCTTTCAAACTAAGAAACACATCACCATGTTTTGCACTTGCTGCTGAGTACTGAGGTGTCATGCTCATGCAAGCAAGCAAGAACAGAGCTACACGGCATAGATGGTTGCAAGTCCTAACTGCCTGATCGCCATGAGCCCATTACCATGAACTGAAGAACCCAACACAACTACTTACACAAGGACAACGGGCTTGAGAACCGAAGCAACAGAGAGCCGCACGCATCAGTCGCCACTAGACCGCGCACTCCTCGCCGTCCTCGGCACGGGCGCCGCCGACGGCGGCGCCGCGGCACTCTAGGGCGGCGACGTGCTCCGCATGCATCGTTGCGAGGTCCTCCGGGCGCTCGCAACTCGCGGCGGCGACGGCGTAGCACGCGAGCACGTAGACGAACGCGAGGAACACGAGGCCGAACAGCTGCAGGTTGGCGAGCTGCTCGGCGCGCTCCTCGGCGGCGCGGCTGCGGCAGTCGACGCCGACCTCGCCGGTAGCGGCGTCCCTGTCGCGGCCGCATCCGGCCGGGAGCATGGGCCCGTACAGCGTCAGCGCCGTCTGGTAGAACCACAGCCCCTGCAGCGCGATGAGCACGCCGGAGGCGAGGTCGGCGGGGAAGCTCGCCGGAAGGAGCGCGCCGAGGACGGCGGCGAGGATGCAGAGGCCGATGAGGAGGACGAGGAGGTGGTGGTAGTAGCCTTCCAGACCCTCGTGGGTCGCGGAGTGGTAGGAGAAGAGTAGGAGCTCTGATGTGAACGCCGCCGCCGCCACCAGGCACAGCTCGCCGTCGGTCAGTGGTAGGTATCTGCGGTGACCGCCATTGCAGAGAAGATATTGAGTAAAATAATCTGTCTGAAATGATGATCTACTGCATCACTGAATTGACTGATAATGTACTGAAATTGACAATTAAAAGTGGGGAAGGAATTAGCTCAGCTTAATCCGTGTGGTAATGGTAACTGAAGACAAAATGTGACACTTGAACGGCAGATTACTATGCAACGAAATTAACCATTACCAAATTGATGCCTCAGTTTACATAAACTCTACCAAATCTGAGCTATCTGGAGAATGGCATTCATGTTGGAGAGAGGTGGTGGCGACAGACTCACAGACCTGGTCTTCTGGGAGAGGAGGGCGAGCGCGCCGAAGAGGAAGAACATGAGGAGCATGCCGGCGTGCTCGAGGTAGATGAGGCTGGCCGGCTCGATCCCGCCGCCGCCGCCGCCGCCGCTGCGGCCGGCGAAGATGCCGCTTCCGAGCTCCAGGCACATGTCGACGAACGCGCCGGCGGCCACCACGTAGAGCTCCAGGAGGCGGGGCCCCTTGGGGAGGGGGCTCCACGCGCGGACGCGGAACGCCGGCGGGTCGGCGGTGAAGCGCGACACGGCGGACCACACCCGCCACAGGCCCACCGCCAGGAACAGCGTCCCCGGCAGCACGTGGCCCATGAACGACCCCATCCCGGCGCGCGGGGGCGACGAGCTGCGTGCTCGGCTTGTCGGGTCGCCGGAGCGCGGGGACCAATTAATCAATCAGTCAGTCAGAGGCAATGTGCGGCCTCGTAGGACTCCGGCGCCCGTCGCCGTGGAGAAGAGAGGAGATTGGGGATAGATCTCGGCGAGGGACCGAGATCGAGGAGCTTCGCTTTCTTTTCTGGTGGCAGGAAAGCAGAGCTTTCGTTAGGTAGTGGGTCCGAGCGTAGAGACAGGACACGATAATTGGAATCCAGTAGCTTCTTCCTCCTGCACTGTGCTTCAGCTTCACATCTCGCTTCGAGTTCCGTTTGAACCATGCCATGCACTGTGCTTCAGCTTCACATCTCGCTTCACATCTGGAGGGTGGAGGCTGGCCGCTGGAGGCAATCGTGAAGCTTTCAGTCGCCGACTGCACTGTGCTTCAGCTTCACATCTCGCTTCGAGTTCCGTTTGAACCATGCCATGCCTGCGTTTCTTGGCCAAAGTTTTGGTTGCAACCGATCCGGCTCGATTGCACAAGGACCAGTGCTTCTTCCAGGACGAGAGGCTGTCTTCTTGTGAATAAGTAGCATAGCCGTAGGAAATCCAACGAACAAACTTGTCACCTGCCGGTTCATGCAAAGAGGAACAAACACGAAACCTCAGGCCCGGTTCACTCGTGCACTCACACTGGCTGTTCTCGCCGGCCTCGCAACTCTGACTACCACTTAGCAAAGGTGAGAAATGATTTGTCCTTCAGATTTTTCATTCAGAATCATTTGCTAGGTTCCTAACAAAAGGGTTGGGCCTTTCCAAAAAAAAAGGGTTGGGCCAGATGAAATCCAGGCCAGATAGATTGGATCGAATCGTGGCCCATCTTCTCTAAACAGCACGGAGTTTAGCACAAAAATCAATCAGAGAGCTAAAACTTGTACCGGTAACTAACATGCTAATTACAGGTAGTTTTCTTCTAAGTATATATACATATACTATCTTCAATATTATTTTTTTTTCGAAACATTCATGGGGCCATTGCCCCCACTTACTTTTCATTCGAAATGTAGCGCAAGCTGCACAATACAAGTACCCGGCGAACCAGGGATGGAGTTACAGGCGGGGGAAGCAAAGAAAGAAGAAAATTACATTTTTGACTTCAGAAAGTCAATCCATACTCCCACAGCCGTCGTTGGTACCTGTACTTTCAGATTTCTAAGGGTGTGTTTAGACGGAGGAAAAGAGATAAAAAATACGAAAAAGTAATGTTTATATGAAAACGTTCAAACATTGATGTGTAAAGTTTTTGACAGGTAACTAAACAGGGCCTGAGTCCCACGAGGGCGTTTTTTTTTTCTGCCCTTTCTGTTCATATTCACCTTCAAGGCTGCACCTCTCGGCTTAGCCCTCCGCCTCAGAAGTTGCGCCGCCTCCCGCATCTGAATTTCCTCCTCCCGTTTCTTGAGATCCTCCTCACGCCTCTTGAGCTTCTCCTCCCATTTCTGGAGCTGATCCTCACGATGTGAAGTTAATTCTAAAACTTGACCTTAAAGTCCTAAATGTTGAGCCATTTATCTGCATTGACCTTGAACATCGCTGCCGCTTGGCTCTTCCTAAACCTGACAGCACCTTCCTCTCCGTAGTGCTGTGTACTTGTGTTCAACTGCTTTGCTCTCACAGAAGAGGAGGAGAGCATATTTGATCATGAGTCCATCTGCCCATGTTATTGAGCCTGAGCTCTATCCTGTCATCAAACGAAAGTTTTCATATTCTCAACCCTATATGATCCCTCTCTGACATCCTCCTAAACGTGTGTACGTGCTGGCATTCATGGTTCTTGTATCGGGATTCGGGGCTGAACTGTGTGTATCACGGCGCAAGAGAAACAGTATCGGGACATCTACCTACACGGGCATGGATCACAGGCCACAGGGAGATCCAGGCGACGGCAGGGAACTCAAACGCACCAGGCACCGGTCCGGGTACATAAACTCCAGCTTCCAGGCAGTACGAGGCTACGAGCAGAGGTTGTGTGTTGACACAAAAGACGGTGTACTACCTCTGTTCTTGAATATATGACATTTAAGACAAACTTATTTGTTCAAAAATGAGCTAAAGTAGTTGTCCTAAACGTCATATATTCGAGAACGGAGGGAGTATTTGCAACCATGGATTTATCAATCAATGCTGATGTCGAGCAAACACTACCTGGAAGTTTTTTTGCAGGTGGTTCTCAAGATGCAAAGTGCACATATGGCAGAACATTTGGTGTTGTATATCTGGAGCTAATATCAGAAATTTCTTTGAAGGGCATATTTGCAGAAAATTTGAACTTCAATTTTTGGTCGTCCAAAACCAAGAACTCGAGCGTTTCATCATATCGGAGAAAATCGCCCGATCCCGCGTGGAACTCACACTGCATACAAAACAGATCACACGGCGAGGGGGTGGGGAACAAAGAAGCTCTGTTTCGCTGCCCCTAAAAAAAACTCTGGTGAACATGTTCTCCATCCCCAACACTCATTGTTTTACTTCAGACGAACTGAACTGTCTATTTCTCCTCGAGAAAAATTTTTATCTCTTTTCAAGAGGTTGATCATCATCTGAAATGAAGTCCATTTTATGCAGTTTTGCAAAGCATAATGGTCCATAGAAGAAATAAACAGGAGAATTTTTTTATGTGTTTCTAGTTAACCTGGCCAACATTAAGAATAAGATTACAATTGCTCAAAAAAGGGATGCAAAACTTGCAAGATAAACATATTGCTTTTACGAAGAAAAGGAGGAGCAACAATGAACCATCCTCCATTCCTAAGGCGAAATGGAATCTAGAGGACAAAGTGAACTTTCAAGGTTCATGTTTGGTTGAAGTTTAAAAATAGAGGAAAAAAAACGTAACATAACTTGTTCTTATCTTTTGTAGAACCCTTCTGCTATAACCACCTTGCGCACAGAGCGCAGTTGGATCAAGAAGCTGTTGACGTTAGGTCGAGCTCCTACAATTCAGACACCAATTCTGAATGGAGCTCTTGATTCTCGTCAACAATTCTCTGTGAATGTCTATGAGCAAGTTGTCGCGTCGCACCTTGTGGCTTTCTGATAAGTGGTAAGACAGTTTTAATCCACAGCTCAAAGCTCTGTGTGCATGCTACAGATGAGAGAAATTTCTGTATGTTGATAATTCTATACCATAACATACACATCTCAGCGACGGCAACAGGCAAAGGAAGAGGAGCAGTGAGAGGAAGAAGACTCAAGTGACAATAGTTAAATTTCCTAGTGCAATATTGATAACTGAATATCTTCTTAGCAGAAGCAGGACGTGGACTATAACAGAACATTGAAGTCTAGCTCTAGCAATCTCAAGATGCAGAGTGCACATATAGCGGAACATTTGGTGTTGTGCTTGTATGCCTGGTTGCTAATTGCAGAAATTTCATTGAAGGGCATAATTGCAGAAATTGGAACTTTAATTTATGTTGTCATTTGTCAAAACCAAGAAATCTAGAATGTTTCTATTAACAGAGAAAATCGCTCGATTCTGCGTGGAATTCGCATGGCATACAAAAGAGATCACACGTGGAAGAAAGCAGCTCTGTGTTCGCCTCTCATGGTCATGGCAGAGCTAGCAGCAGTCATCATCGCAGCCTGGGACTCGCGCGCGGATGCGGCACTGACTCCAGGACAGAGGCCGAATACCGCGTAGGCTTCCGTGTTCTGGGAGGGAGACGAGGCCGCCAGGCTCAACCATGCTCGACGGGCGCGTGAGCTCTAGCGTGCGGCTTCGATGAATCGATGCGGCGCTTACTACCGCAGCAGAGCAAAGGAGTGAAGATCTCTTGGTAGGGCACGGCCTGAGCTAAGGTTGGAACATCTAATGGCATGAAAAACAAGTGACCAGCGTTTCGAGGCCCATTTTTACGAAGTCAACGTTAAGGATGGCGAAACTGCGAAACGCGATGTTTAGAGTCCCTAAATTTACAATTTTCTCTTGAAAAGCATAGTGATCCATACAAGAAATAAACAGGAGAATATTTTTATGTGTTGTTTAGTTAACCTGGCCAACATTAAGAATGCTAAGATTACAATTGCTCAAAGAAAGGATGCAAACCTAAATGGTACAATGATATGGACTGCAAATAAACAGATTGCTTTTATGAAAAAAGGGTGCAGAAAAAATGAACCATACTCCATCCCTACGTAAAATGAAATGTGAAGGGCAGAGTGAACTTCCAAGGTTCATGTTCGGATGAAGGTCAAAATAGAAACAGACGAAGAGATTTTTTTTTTTGAAGAATCCTTCTGCCATAAGAGTGATCTTATTATTGCACATCCCACGGTGAGACCCAGATATTCTTTTTTTCCCCCTTGGTGGAACATTTATTCCTTGCCCATGGAATAATGTTTTTCTTCAATTTAACATTCTTTAAACAACCTTTTTCCCCTGACGGAAAATACTCTTCTCCTTGGAACAACTTTTCTTCCTAATACAAATATATTTTTCTTCTGATGTTCCAGTCGTCGAAAAAGGTTGTTCTACGATGAAGGGGTAAAAAAGAAAATCTTTGTATGTTACCCTTGGTACGCAACAGGATCACTTAGTAGCCAATGCAGTATACAATTACCCCCTATCATACGGTGGGCAACTGGCGACTAAGCAAAAAAGGTAGAACAATGGAAGAACAGCATTGCATAGAGCAAACGACAAACTGATGGCGGCAAGGCGTATCACCATTTTTCAGCCATGGAGTGACAACTGACAATCCTAAAGGGTCATTCCTTTTTCATTTCCCATCGACCACCAATTTTCCCTTTTCTACTGTTGGGCCTTCTTTTTCTAATAGTAACTCTTTATTTCCCAATCATATTCATCATTTCTCCTTTTTGTTTTTATACTGTCAGTGCTTGGTGTCTGGTCTGTTTGTTGATGCTGGCGATGCTGACAATGACGTACGACGGCAACTTGCTAAATTTCTAATCAGCGGTAGTGCTTGGAGTATTAGCATTAGCATTGTCAGAGATATGCAGGCGAATTGACTCAACATGAGTGGAGTCAAGAATCAAGACTACAATATGACGAGACTGAGGCACAAGAGAGACTACAGACATCCTATAAGTGAGCAAACAAACCAAGGGATCTGAGACACAGAACAGAGCAGGCCAAGCGAAGAAGCACCAAGAACACAAATGGCTGATGAGTCATGGAGAGTGCCGAGCACCGTGCAGGAGCTAGCGGCCACCGTGCAGGAGCCACCGAGCCGGTACCTGGTCCCGGAGCAGGACCCTCTCAGTGACCAGCTGGCTGGTGCAGAGATGCTGGAGCCCGTCCCGACCATCGATCTCCGGCGGCTGCTGGCGCCCGACGCCGACAGTGCCGGCGAGGAAGCTGCCAAGCTGCGCTCGGCGCTGCAGAGCTGGGGCTTCTTCCTGGTGAACTTTTCAGCTTCGTCCTTGAGTTGCTTATTACGACTGCTTTAAGTTTAGCTTCTTCTGAAGTTTTGCTTCATGGGTCAATTGCTATTCTCTGTCCAGGTTACTGGCCATGGGATCGAGGCCTCTGTGATGGACGGTCTGATCGCCGCGTCACGCGAGTTCTTCCGCGAGCCGCTCGAGGAGAAGCGAGCGTACAGCAATCTGATCGGAGGGAAGCAGTGGCAGCTCGAAGGCTATGGAAATGATCCGGTGAAAACCCAGGATCAGATCATGGACTGGAGCGACCGATTGCACCTTCGAGTTGAGCCTGAAGACGAGAGGAACCTCGACCGCTGGCCCGGCCACCCTGAATCTTTCAGGTAACATTAACAACCGGCCTGCACCTGCCAAACATGCATGCGCGTAAATTTCAGAACAAGATTGCAGCGATTGCTGTACTGAAAGTCTGAAACAGAACAATTTCAGAACCAAATCACTAAACTGTTTGGTTCAACTGAGCTGCAGGGGTCTGCTGCACGAGTACACGGCGAGCTGCAAGCGAGTGAAGGACGGGATCCTCCGGGCGATGGCGAGGCTCCTAGAGCTCGGCGAAGACGACGGCATCCTGAACCAGTTCGGCGACAAGGGCACTACGTACGCTAGGTTCAACTACTACCCGGCCTGCCCAAGACCTGACCTCGTGCTCGGCATCCGGCCGCACTCCGACGTCTGCGTCCTCACGCTGCTCCTCATGGACGAGCACGTCGCCGGCCTGCAGGTGCTCCGGGACGGGACCTGGTACAGGGTCCCACCTGTCAGAGACCACACCTTGCTCGTCAATGTTGGCGTCTCCTTGGAGGTAGGGAAAGCTACCATTTATCAACGAGACTCTGAATTTTTTAATTAGTGACAGAAAGGGATTGCGTGTTCTTGATGATGATTTATTTGTGTTGGCCGGTTGTGAATTGTGATTGATGGATGCAGATAATGTCGAATGGGATCTTCTGGGGGCCGGTGCACAGGGTGGTGACGAACTCGGAGAAGGAGAGGATGTCACTGGCCATGTTCTACTCGACGGATCTCGAGAAGGAGGTCGAGCCGATAGCTGAGCTGTTGGGAGAGAAGCAGCCGGCACGGTACAGGAAGATCAAGTTCAGGAACTTTGTGGCGGAGCACTATGAGTACTTCTCCAAGAGGGAAAGAGTCATCGAGTCGCTAAAGATCTAGGTTCATATAAGGTGATGCATCTTTGGTTGCTTCATGTATGACGGTGCATGCCCGTGCAAAATAAATACTACTATTATGTGAAAGGAAGAATTAGACATCAAGGGCATGCGGTTTGTATGACACCAGGGTACTGTGTTCTTGAATATGTTTCCGTTCAGCGCCCCTGTTTTCTTATTGATTTCCTCGCACTACTGGGTCCGCCAAATACGACACGCATCATCCAAGCTGACATCTCTAAAAATAGAAAAAAGAAAGAAAGGAAAGGCCGAAATGGGATAAGGGGAGGCACGAGGGTGACGAGGCAGTGAGCTCAAGACCGAGAGAGGTGACTACTACTGGCAATAGCCAGCCATGGCCGACGAACAACCATGGAGGATACCGCCGAACGTGCAAGATCTGGCCGCCGGCGTGCAGGAGCCACCGAGCCGGTACTTGGTACGCGAGCAAGACCGTCCCGCCATGGCCGGCGCCACGATGCCCGAGCCCATCCCCATCGTTGACCTCAGCCGGCTGTCCGCTCCATCTGACGCCCACGGCGCCGCCGACGAGGCCGGCAAGCTGCGATCCGCCCTGCAGAACTGGGGCCTCTTCCTGGTAACTAAATTTGTGAATTCCTCTCCGGCCTCTTTATGTAAATCACCTGATGATCGAGCTATGCTTAAATCAGTTCCTGATCCATCTTTCTCGGCCAGGCCATTGGGCATGGGATCGAGACAGGTTTACTTGCGGAAATGATGAAGGTGACGAGGGAATTCTTCAACCTCGCGCTTGAAGAGAAGCAGAAGCACTCCAACCTGGTGAACGGCAAGGAGTTCAGGCTCGAAGGGTACGGCGGCGACATGGTTTTGGCTGAGGACCAGGTCCTCGACTGGTGCGACCGGTTGTGCCTCGTGGTCGAGCCCGAGTCCCGGATAGCCCACACCCTCTGGCCGACGCAGCCTCCTTCCTTCAGGTTACCTGCTGCTAGCTCGATGGCACGGCTCCATTTTTTTTTCTTTTAACATACAGATGCCGAATTTTTATTGGAGGAGAGCAAAAAAAAAAAAAAAAAAAAAAAAAAAAAAAAAAAAAAAAAACTGTCAATTCCCATGTAACCAAAGACTGTCAATTTGTTACAGTAGTTGCCATTGCAACTGCAGTTTAACTACACTCCAGTCTCCCTGATCCTTCTTTTGCAGCGAGGTTCTGCGCGAATACACTGTCAAGTGCCGGGAGCTCGCGGGGCTCGTCTTGGACAGCATGGCCAAGCTGCTGGGCCTGCCAGAGGGCTACTTCGTTGGCACGATGGGCGAGGAGGGGGCGACGACGTACGCCAAGCTCAACTACTACCCGCGCTGCCCCAGGCCGGACTACGTCCTGGGCCTCAAGCCCCACGCCGACGGCTCGCTGATCACCGTCGTCGCCGTCGACGACGCCGTCGGCGGGCTCCAGGTGCAGGGCGCCGGCGGCGCCGCCTGGTACGACGTGCCCATCGTCCCCGGCGCATTGCTTGTCAACCTAGGAGACGCAATAGAGGTCTAGCAGAAATTCAATCCAATTTAATTTAAAAAAAATGCTTTGGCGGCTATAGTTTAGTTTGTGTCCATCTTTCTCTTCTCCTGATTCGTCCTGCAGATAATGAGCAACGGGTTCTTTAAGAGCCCGGTGCACAGGGTGGTGACGAACACGGAGCGGGAGAGGGTGTCGCTGGCGATGTTCTACACGCCGGACTTGGAGAAGGAGATGGAGCCGGCGCCGGAGCTGGTGGACGAGGAGAGGCCCCGGAGGTACGGGAGGGTGAAGACCAAGGACTACGTCCCCCGGCTCTTGGAGGCGTACGCGAGAGGGACACAGGCCATCGACACGGTGAAATTAAGATCTCACTGAATGCCGACTCGACCTGAAGGAATCAAGGGTCTTCAGTGGAGTTTCGAGATGTGCACGCCAATGTCTTCACATTTTTTTTTTTGTGACAAGGGCAATGTCTTCACAGTTGAGACTCATTGAAGTGTTAGGCGATGTTTGGACTTTAATGACTTTGATGTTGCATGACTGCATCTTATTTCTTATCTCCCGTCGACAGAGCACATTTCATCTGATGGTCCACACATTTCACGACAATGAGAACATTCTTTATTCGCCATTGCTACTCAGTTCGAAACCAAGTTACCTCCCTTAGATCTTCACGGAGTCAATAAATCTTGTTCCTCTACAAAAATGTTCATAGAACCCAGCCAGGTACTCCTTGGCTTTCATTTTCCTGTACCGCGCTGGTTGCTTCTCATGTAACAGAGCTGCCGCCGGCTCAATCTCTTTTTCAGGATCCAGACCATGGAACATAGCCAATGAGATCCTCTCTTTCCCTGCGTTTGTGACAGCCCTGTGCACTGGGCTCTTGAAGATCCCATTACTCATTATCTGTGTCCATAAAGGTCAGATCAAAGGATCAACAACCAGAATATGCATCGTGACAGATAATAATGCAGATAATTTGGAATTGTAAGTACCTCTATGTAGTCTCCTATGTTAATCAACAACCTGTAAGGACTAGTTGGGACATTGTGCCACACGCCATCTCTAAGAACTTGAAGTCCACCAACATCTTTATCCATTAGAAGAATGGTAAGAACACCGCTGTCAGAATGAGGCTTGACGCCAAAGACAAGATCTGGTCTTGGACAGGGTGGGTAGTAGTTGAATCTGGCAAAACTGGGAGCCTTGTTGCTAAATTGGGTAACAATGTAATCTTCATTAAGTCCTAAAGCCTTGGCCATCGCCCGAAGGATGCGATCTTTGATTCTCTTGCAGTTCAACGTGTATTCGTGTAAAAGAGCCCTGCATATAGCTTCATGTTAGCCCAGTCGAACTATTTTAGATTACTGATACTAACATTTCCAACTTTAGGTACAGCACTTACACTCATGATATAAACAAGTAAATGCCATTTATTCTTAAAATGGACAACACTACCTGAAAGAATTGGGATGTTCAGGCCAATGGACAAGATTCCTTTCATCTTCTGGCTCTACCCTGAGATGAAGTCGGTCCAACCAGTCCAGGGTTTGATCCTTGGATGCCACTGGGTCATTTCCATACCCTTCCACCTGGAAATGCTTGCCGTCTATCAAGTTACTGCACTTTTGTTTCTCTTCAAGTGGCAGATGGAAAAACTCTCTTGACGCGTTGATCAAATCATCCATCAAAGAAGTTTCTATTCCATGGTTATCGACCTGTATACACAAACTAACATACACATCATTTATTGCATGTCAAAACTCAAAAGGCACACTGGCACAGTAAAAACTACTAGCATGCAAGAAGAACGAGAACAAGAGCTGAGAGGATCACCAGAAAGAGCCCCCAGCTCTGCAAGGCCAACCGGAGCTTGCTTCCCTCATCATCAGCACCATCAATAGCCAATAGCCGGCTGAGGTCGATTACAGGGATGGGCTCCTGCTTCTCAGCACCAACCACTAGGCTGACGGGATGATACTGCTCCGGCTGCACATACCTGCTTGGCGGCTGCTGCACCTTGGCCGCCAGTTCTTGCACTAACATAGGAATCTTCCATGATTCATCCGCCATTAGTGGTCTCGTGGAATGTTTTCCTTGACTTTATTGCTAGACTTCACTGGTTTACAAGGGGCTCAAGATGCACCTTCACTTGGCAAATTGGGCTTCTGGAAAGCACATATGCACAGTTCTAGTTTGAGTTGTTTTGTTCATAAAATACATTATCTTCATATAGTCAAGAATAGACCAGCCACCAACCACATATAGGCATTGCTGTCACATATACAATATTCTCTATTAGTTCATCTGGCTCACAAGTCACAACCTGAGAAATATCTCTAGTCAACAGGAAGTTCCAGCTTTAAACAGCACTAAACCAACTAGTTCCATCAGAATGGAAACAAGGATAACACGACAAGAAGACACATTTCTTTAGCTTCTCATTTAGTCGACTGGGAATAAACATGTTGAGCAAATTGAGATTTTTCTCCAAGGGATAGCATCCTGAGAATTAAACTACCATACCAGCATGACTATGACCGAGAGTTACTTCATTTTTTTTGGTTTCCTTTGATAAAAAGGCTTTCAATCAAATGGCCATTAATTGGTGCAGAACAAAATTCGCCTGCTCTGTGCTGGCGTGCCGCAGCAAAATGATAGGGAGGTGCTTCAACTCTGGCCATGTTTAGTTCCCACCCGAAATATTTTCATCCATCACATCAAAGGAGAATCTTTGATGCATGAAGTATTAAATGTAAACGAAAAAGGTGAAAAGTTATATGGATAGACTGTAAATCGCGAGACGAATCTAATGAGTCTACTTAATCCATGATTTGCAACAGTAGTGCTACAGTAATCATCCGCTAATTATGGATTAATTACCCTCTAATTACCATCGTTAGATTCGTCTCGAGATTTCCAACCTATCCATATAACTTTCCACCTTTTTCGTCTACATTTACTACTTCTAAATTGATAAAATCAAAACCTGAAATCTTTTCACGAAATGTTTTCGCGAACTAAACATGAGCTTTCTCCTTTAACAAAAGGTACTTCAATAAAAACATGATGCTAACTTACAGCAATTTGATTTTCCAATAGCGATGTCCGTACCAACCAAAACCAAGTTATCTGACTAGTGACTACAATCTCAAATTTACAGAACCCAGAAATTTGGAGTGATCTGTCCAAAACTAATGGCAAAATCCACACCAACTACATGTTAACATACCAATTGGAACGAATCGAAGAAAGGGGAGGCGAACCTATCAGTTACTCGTTGACTTGTTGCAGCAATAGCTCCCACTCCCAACGACCCAATACATGGCATGCATTTGCTTTTGTGCAAGCACACATCTGCATCACTGATGCACACAGCAAGTGGAATAGGGCTAACCGGAATCAGGGACGAGCGGAGGCGATCTGGCGGCCGTCGGCCAGCGGCAGGGGCGGTGGAAGATGATGACCGAAAAGAACTATGAGAACGCAGCGAGCTTGTCAAGCAGCCAGGCTGCCGCTTTTCCGGATCAACTAGCAGTGCGCCTCTTAGCGCGGTGATTGCTGGATTCCATCACCGGAGTTTCGGGACCGCCGCCGAGGAGGTATCCGGTATCCCCAACGCCGTCGGCGAGGAGTCAGCGGGGCTCGGAAGACCAAAATGAGACAGCGGCGGAGGGGAGAGGATTGGATACGTATGGGCCACCTAGGCTTATGGCAAAATTAGGTCTCCTGGACATTGAAAAAGTATGGCATTTGCTACGACACACTCAAAAATCTTGTCTTTGCTCAAACACACTCAAATTGTTTGGTAATTGGCTCCGGGACACTACACATCTTATTATAATCATGTTTAATGGAAAGCTAGGGTAAAAGACAAAACTACCCTTGCCTCCTATCTTCTTTTCAGCCTGCCGCACGGGATGACCAAAACGGATCGGGACTTCGGGAGTGCGCCGCTCGCCGCTGCTCCCATCCGGTCGTCTCCTCCTGCTGCGCCGTGCCGCCCTGGTTCAGATGCACGGCCGTGCCCTTCGCCAGCGGCCGGAGCTCGGGCTTCCCTCGGGGGCTACGGCCTGTCACGGCGGCGGCGCCCGCTCGTGGTACGGCGGGGGCGCCCGCTCGTGCCAGGAGATGGAGGAACCTCCTCCACGATTCTTCAGCAACATTTTTCCAGAGAGCCAAGCCGATCTGTCATGGGTTCCCGAGGGGTAAGATTCTTGTCATTTTTCCCTAGGTGGACCCTGGATTCAAATTGTGGCCTCCAATTCTCAAAAGGGCAGCCAGAAGACCAAGGCAGAGAAGGTACAAATCAGTTGCAGAAGGTGGCACTGGAAAAAGATCAGTAAGATGCAAAAGGTGCAGACAACTTGGCCATATGGAAAAAACATGCAATGAGGCCCCCTTTGGCACAGCTTCTCCGCCCGCTCCACGAGCTGCTCCGTCGCACATGCTGCCAAACGCTCCAAACCGAAACAGCTCCGCGACCTGCTCCCCTGAAAACGCGCTCTCTGGAGCGGTTCGCCGCAGACGGAGCTGAAAAAAGGTAGCTTTCTCCGGCTCCGTCTGACGCCTTCCCACCTTGCCCTCGGGTGGACCGCGGGGCGCCAGTGATGTGAGGCCGAGAGAGAGGAGGGAGGGCGCCGGCGTTAGGGAGGACGGCCGGCGGAGAGAGCTTGGCGGGTGCCGGCGCGTGGAGGTCACCAGATCTCGGCGGCGGAGGGAGACGGGCGGGGACAGGCGGGCGACTGCGGAGGGGAGACGGGTGGGTACGGGCGGCGAAGAGCCGGAGAGAGAGCGAGGGCGGGCGCCGGAGTTGGGACGGATGGGCGGCGGAGAGAGTAGGGCGTCGCTGGCGTTGAGGAGGGAGGGAGGCGACGGGAGCAGGGAGAGATGGGGAGCGACGGGATAAGGTGGGGATATAAAAGGGAAAAAAATAAAAAAACAAGGGCATCATGGACATTTTACCATAACTATCCATATGAGGAGCTGTTTTGCCAAACGTTTTTCCAACCATACCAGCCGAAGCTGAAAAAAGCTGCTCCATTGACACAGCTGGAGCCAGAGTTGTTTCAGTCGGAGCTGGAGCCGTGCCAAAGGGGGCCTGAATATGTTTATGATTCTGATGCACCACCACCTGCCCCTCCAAAGCCAAAAAGAAAGAGAGCCAAGACAAATGTCATAATAGTGCCATCTAGTAGTGCTACTAATCCAATACAGGAACAACCATCACTTGAGGAACCATTGTGAGCTTTTAACTCAAACTTGAAACATGTCTTACATGGCTGACCACTAACATGCATATCTTAACAATTTGCAGTGCTACACCAACAAGAACTATCACTTCTGCTTCTACACCAAGCCCTATGACAAGAAGGTACAGATGCTGCTTCCATGCCATGTTGTATTACTTCTTACTAAAATTTGACTTTTTTTTCTCCATTTAGTATGTCAAATAGGTTGTTGCAGCAAAATCCATCTACACCAACTAGATCTATCACTCCTGTGCAAACACCTAGCCCTATGACAAGGAGGTACAAGTCCTACAATTATGTTTTTCTGGTTGTATCTTTCTTTAAAATAATTATTGACATGCTTCTAAATTCATTTCAGCCGAAAAAGGATGCTGGAATTTGAAGGATCCATAGAGCCTATTGCATGTGAAGCACTATCTCCAGTAGCTTTCATGGAGAAGGGGAAGGCAAAGAAGCTGAAAGTTGTTAGATCTAAGAAAGGGTAGAGAGTTGTATGGTTTTGGTAGCATCAAGATAGAGCTAGATGTGGCTCAAATATGTGATTTCCTTTTGCTGAACCTTTGGAAGTATTCCCCTTTGCTAAACCATGTCATTAGGATCCATACTATAGCCAAATGTGGCTGAACCTGCCTATTTGTATGTGTACTGCATGCTGAATGGTGATGAACACCTTATTATCTATCTGTAATGTTGATTTGAAGAGGCAAGGGTATACTTGTCTTTTATAAAAGTATTGATACCTCTTTGATGAAGATATGTTATAATATGTGTTATAGTGTCCAGCACCTAATTGTCATGGAAGTTTAGTGTGTTGTGGCAAAGACATGTTTTCTTAGTGTGTTGTGGCAAAGGCCACGTTTTTTGAGTGTCCAGCACCAAATTTTGCCTAGGCTTATAATCGGGCAGGCCCAAGCTGAGATTAGCTTTTGGGCTCAACCCGATGCGCATCATTGGGGCCATAGCAAGGCCCATCAGCGTTTCTGAACGTCGTTTTTTTATTTTTACATTGTGTATTTTTAATTTACAAAATAGGTATTTGTTAGTTAAAAAGCGAAATAATAGTGCACTCGCTAACTCTATAACTAAAATGGCAACATATATAAATGTAACATTTATTTCTCTAAATGCCTTCATACGAAAAATTGATGAGTTACAAAGTTGTAGGATTCTCCATAAATTTTATCTTAACACGAACTCATATGAAGAGATTATAATCTTATTGAAACTACACATCCCACATTGTACAAAATAGATCTCCATATCAAGTGGCGAGAAAATGCAAAAAACGCCGTGTGGGAGGGCAAGAAGTTACCACGTGTACGTGCTCGTAATGAAACTACATAGCATCTCATTTGATGCATGAGATTGAAACCTGTATAAAACCTTCACCGGAAATAACATACTCGCGTAGTCGATGCATAACCGGGTGCTAAGGTGCATGAGAAATTCCAATGCCACGAGCATCTAGGTTCTACCATACTACCATTAATAAAATGCATCTCTAAAATTATATAAAAATAATCTAACGATAAAATAATACTGAACGAAAATTTGTGCCAAGGAAAAAAAAGAGAGAATGCAACTGTTTTTCGTATCTGATTCACAACCCATAACTATTCATAGTTTTATTTGAAATTTTCCTCCTTAAACAACTTCAATTTAAGCTCAAATTCACATATATCTATAGAAGATTGTTCATTCATAATGCATATTGTACATAGTAAGATGGCTCTTGCATATGAACCTGTCATGCCTTTTCTTTTAACCTTCCCGTTTTGATGCTACTGAACATTTATTGTCTGCTGATATGTTCCCTTCTAGAAAAGAAATGGAATGAAAATGCTAGGAATCCATCAATGTACTATCATGCACAACAGCATGAGCGCTCATTTATCGATGCTCCAAGTTTAATAACATGAGATTACATCTTTTTCTCGACATTGTGGGCATGTATAGTATAACAATGTGACCAAGCTAATAGCATGGACGCTGGACACTGAACTGGGCTGCCCCAACCCCGCAATCACAATTGCAAAGCGGCTCTGTCATTATCCGTGCATGGGCACTCACCATTCACTGACTCAAGTATTTAAAACATAGTATTAGCAATAACTTAGATCTTCAAAGTCTCGATAAATCTCTTTCCTTTCGAAATGTGTTCACGGATCCCAACAAAGAAGTCGGAGGCCTTGATTTTCATGTATCGTGCAGGTCGATTCTCGTCAAGCAAACCAACCGCTGGCTCCAGCATCTTCTGACCTTCCACGTTGTAGAACATGGCCACTGAGATCCTTTCCTGTTCTGTGTTTGTCAAAACCCTGTGCACCGGACTCTTGAATATCCCATTGTTCATTATCTGCGACAGAATTTCGCACTAAAACTCAGTAGTTGATTTAGGTACTTGGATTGGATATGCATAACTTAAGTTTAACTTTCTCTTTAAAAAATCTCTTTAGATCCAAGAGAGGAAGTAGATTGAGTTTTAGGATTCCTACCTCCATGGAATCTCCCAAGTTTACCAGCAACGTGTGCGGTTTGGATGGAACATTGTACCAAATGCCATCTCGCTGAACTTGCAAGCCAGCAACATCATTTGCGACCAGAACTATTGTGAGAACACCACCGTCAGAGTGAGGCTTGACGCCGAAAACGAGCTCAGGCCTTGAACAGGGAGGGTAGTAGTTGAATCTGGCAAGTGCAGGGGCCTTCTCACCGATCTGGCTGATAAAATAATTTTCATCGAACTCCAAAATCTTGGCGATCGCTCGCAAGATGATGTCCCTAATTGTCTTGGTTTTTGATGCGTACTCATGCAGAATATCCCTGCAAAGAAGGCCCTGGAACAATTCAGTCAAAAAGTATATTTTCACTTGGTATGTCTCTGTCAGTTGCTACAATTTCTTTTTGAAATGTTATTGCTCACTATGCCAGTAGGCCTCAAACTCATCAGATCGAAACACTGAAATTTGATCGTTTTCCTTCCCTGCAGAATATATCAGACCATATTTTTTTAAAAAAAATGACTGGAAAGTGAATTGACAACCTGAAAGATTCAGGCTCTTTAGGCCAATAAGAAAGGTTCCTCTCATCTTCTGGCTCCACCCTTAGCAACAACCGATCATGCCAGTCCAGTATCTGATCTTGGGATAACACCAAGCTATTACCATATCCTTCCGGCTGCTTGCCACCTATTAGGTTACTGCATTTCTGCTTCTCTTTGTGCGGCAGGTGGAAAAAATCTCGTGATGCGCCCGTCACAGCATCCATTAGAGATGCTTCTATCCCATGGTTGGTAACCTGCATAACGTAGATAACTGTTGGTTGCACACATGATACAAAGGGAAAGCTAAAGAACTGAACAGCTCACCAGGAAGAGTCCCCATCTCTGCAGCGCAGACTGCAGCTTGGCAGCCTCGTCGGCGGCTGGCAGCCTACTGAGGTCTATCATTGGGATGGGCTCCGGCATGTCAGTGGCGAGCAGCAGGCTTCCAGGACGATCCTGCTTCCGGAGCACGAACTGGTTCGGTGGTTCCACCACGACTGCGGCCAGCTCTTGCACTGGTGTTGGCACCCTCCATGACTCCTCAGCCATTAGTGTTCTGGGATACTTCTCTGCTTAGTAGTTATTATCTTTTGCTCCCTTGAAAATAGGGAGCACTTCGATGATATACTTCTAGTGCCCTAAAACTTGCAGTTGAAGCCATCACCCGTTTTTTCCTTGCTCATGGTCAAGCACAGTCATCATCATAGAATAGTTTTTCCAGAAGAGGGAAAATCAACAAGGAGTATGAGAATAGTCAGCAACCGAGTGGGTGGACAAGGAGTAACAAGCAAGCACCATTTTAAGGCCACTGACACTGATACACGGGAATATTGAGGATTTTCCATCCTATTCATTGGCCCCAAGCCACATGTCAGTAGAAGAGTGAGATCACAAATTCGGGAATGCCACCTGATGGAACTGCAAAACCTCAACTTTTCTCTGATAGTCTTACCAAACATTTTAAATATATATGTATGCAGAAAAAACAACTGAAGCAACTTTTGAGAAGGAAGCTCAGAACTGTCATCACAAGATTAGATGTTCTCCAAGCTATGTCAGGACAAAGACTTGGTCAGTCTACAATCCATCTCCTACAGATGTTCCATTCAGCTTTTTTTTACTCTCTTCAACATATCTGCACATGATTCTTCCTGTCCCTTCAGAAGTTTCATGAAGTATGCGATGACAATACTCCATTCCTTCTTATTACTGACATTTTTTCCACCAAAATTCTTCCTCTTCTCCTAGATCTTACAGCACGTGCTTAAGATGCAGTGTGACATCATTGAGTTCGTCATCTTTGTATCAGAGTGAAATTGACGCAAAGGTCTAGATCAGATATTGGACAGCATGGGTAATAGTTACAACTTATAATGTTGAACATCAGCGTGCACGGTTTATCTTCACCATGTTGATGATTGTTGTTACTTGAGAAAAATGTTCAGGGCTCTTGATAAAATAGCCTTCAACTGTTACCTGGTACAGTGCCATCTGCTTCTCATCTATCAGCTTAGATGCTGACTCAGTCTCTTCGTCAAGGTTTAAAGTATTATCAGTATAACATGACCTATGATATGCTCTCTCACTCTGTATTTGTAACAGCCATAATCCCGATGTTTCTAAGATCCCATTGCTCATTATCCGTATAGAAAAATTATGTGCAGTTGAAAAGGTTGAAGATGCATTAAGCAAATTGCTTGGAAGAGTAATAGTATTAATGAACTCAGCAAAATCCCAGCAAGAGAAAAACACCTACATTTCATCTCCTACGCTAATCAGAATATGCACCTTCATAATATTTCACATGTGATCGCCAAACTAATTTCAAGCTTCATCTGTGTCCTACACAAATAAATGTAATAAAAAAAAGCTACTCCCACTGCCTGTAGTCTCAAATTGTAAAGTCTTAACTGGGGAATCTGTCGTGCTAATGATACTTTATTTACTGCTCCAAATGTGATACGTACGAGACTATGTTCTTCCTCGGGAAAATTGGGGGTACTGGTTCTTATATATGTTCATAGCGATTGTGCATTCAAATTTCAGAAATAATCACAGCAACGTTATTGTAGGGGAAAACAATCACATCAGCATGCAACGGCAACGTAAATGAATTTTTACCTTAGCACACATATGTCGCAGGAAACGATGGAAGCTTTTAGCTCAGACCTTGCTCTTCCTCCGTTCCATCGCGCCTGCGCGGCATCGAGGCAGCGTGCAGAGGGGAAAGTTTCGCCGCGGCCGCGAATCATTTATCTCACACGAACCCCTGCCGTTGCGCTCGACGGAATCAGTTGCTCGCTCGCAGCTATGGAACCATGCCGCCGCGGTCCCCCGCCTCCAATCTCGAGCAGTGTTGACGCCTGACGACTGCCGCCGTCATCCGATCTGTCGCCGCCAAAGTGCGCCACCGGCCACCACTGCCCCTAGCCGCCGCGGCCGCCAGCGCCGAAGCCATGGCGGCGGCCTCGCACCACTGCCCGCAATTGCAAGTTTGGAACGGAACGTCGTAGCCCGAACGGGAGACAAACTTTGCTGCGAAAGCGTATTCTGTGGTATACGTATTACCTGTCTGAAAGCAAAATTAAGAACTTACGAGTTCCAACTTCCAAGATGGCAAATCACTTTAGCTATTAGAGGTTGGAAAAAGTCCAAAATACTCCCTTCAAGTATAAGCAAAATCCGGGTAACCCTCTAAAATATGTTTTGGTTTAATTTACCCCCTAATACAATTTGTCTTTTTTTTCTCCATACATAAGTGGAATCTTGAGTTAAAATTTTATAGGGTGGCAGTGGACACCGCAATGTATGTTAGTAAAATATATTATAAATTTTTTGTCATTATTTTTCACATAATTTTGTATCTCGATGATTAATTTATTATTAAATATCCTACCATACGAAAATAACTATAAAAAATTTATGATGTATTTTCTAACATGTGTTATGATGTTTATTATCATCTCGCAAAATTTGAACTCAAAATTCCACTTGTACATGGAGAAACAAAAAAGAAAAATATAATAAGGGGTAAATTGAACCAAAATATACTTTAAGGGGTTATGTGGACTTTGCTTATACTTGAGGGTAGTAATTTGGACTTTTTCCTTAGAAGTTATACATACAAATACAATGATGCCATATCCTTTGTATGTAATGTAAGGCACATTTTGTGTCGTTAGGATACGCCTTTAGCTTTACGCCTTTGACCAGTATTAATCCATTGATACATAATTTCTATGTTACGATATATCAAAAAATGATATATTAATCGAGTAATTATTGATCAGAGTATTGGTCTGACCAAATGAAATATGTCTTATATGCAGGACCGTCCACAATCTCCTACATGCATGTATGAATGTGGTTAGTTTTTTGAACTAGGCGTTAATCTTCATCCACTTTCTTGGCATCCTCACAGATGCGGGGCTCACATGGATCCTTTTCTTTCTTTTGAACATGCCCACAAAATCTAGACATTTTTCATTACTTCTCTCTTATTTTGTCCAGGCATAAACTCTAGCATGCAATCTGCTACTATTTTCTAACTTGACTTTGATCTAGGGCTAGTTTTTTTTACTGTAATAATTAGTACTAATCATAGTCTCAATTCATTTTTTAAAATTGAATGCGGATCAGAGTGCATATTACACAAATACGGTTGCAGATGTAAATTTTTTATAGTGTCGGAGTGCTTATATGTGTCACTTTATAGTGATTAATAATTTCTAAACTAGAGTCATAAAGTAGCGATATGTATAGCTAACGATGCATCGTGTCTTGTGGGCTATTAAAATTACCTGTGTGTCTCAGTGTCTGGATTGGACCCAATTTATAATGTGTTGGATTTATCATCGTAGTCGGATATCTTATTATAAAGATTGAATAATTCCATGCCCTATACGCAAGCTAAGACCCATCCTATACTCACACTCACATACCCGCTTTAAAAAGAAGCTCTCAGATATAACTCATTATGTGCGAGACTACAACAGTAAAAAATAAATTCTGAAAAATTACAGAATTTGTACCATTGGGGGATATCAGAACTCGGTATGTGTGACGTGTGAGGCTGCAACAGTACAAAAATAAATTCTGAAAAAATACAGAATTTGTTCCATTTGGAATCGAACTTGGGACCCTCCTCTAGAGGCCCTGCTGTCCAACTCTGGTCAAATACCCGTTCGCACGAGGTGCAAGTGCAACAGGTTTCTGCCGCCGTCTGAAGAATTAAAAAAAAAACACCTCTACCTGTGGGGGTAAGACAACCCCGGACATTTTGCTAAGAGAGAAGACATTCTCACACAGGTCGAGAAAACTTCCGAACATCTGCCCCACCCTTACATAGGGGGCCCGTAGCCCTTGTGAGACAACCACTGGGCTGACGGTTTCTGCAACTACCCCAGGTAGGAGAGCCCAAGCCAACCACAGATACGACCTGGGCCGAGCCTTGACCTATGCTTTGGTTATGGCGACAGACGAGGGACTTTTTTTAACCTCAGCCTGTCGAACCCAGGACCTGAGGAGTGCTACTGAGGCCATCTAACCAAGTCAGCTAGAGGCCCTTTCGCCGTGTGAAGAATCAGTCTACACTCGCAAACTAGAACGGGATAGGAATAAAAACAAGAGTAACGATCTTCGAAAGGCCATTTCACATTGTTGTTTTTCTTTGTCGATCCTGTCCTTTTAAGCTTTAACCTTCTTAATAGGTTTGAGTTTACTTAGTCAGCTTTGTCTACAAGGTAAATTACAAGTCTTCATACAAGGACCAGGGTCATGTGCAATTTCCTTCTCAGCGTCATTCCTGGCTGGGTCTGTGAGGTGGCTTTTCTTTAATACATCACATCAGTCCATTGAAAGTTTGTGGAATTTCATGCGACGGTCGCTATCGTGAAAGGGAAAAAAAAGTGAAAACTCTCCGGACCGATTCAAATATTTTCTTTTGGAATTTATACTTACGATTCATTTTCATGTTCGGGAAGGCGTTAGAAGTAATGATAACACCTATTGAACTGAAAAAACAAAACTGTAATATTCAGATTGATATTTATATTCTTAACCAGGGGGGGGGGGGGGGGGGGGGGGGTGGTTAGTACCAATTGTGTTTTTTTTTTCCCCAACTTGGCGGGATAGCATAATGGATGTAAGCCAACTGTATAAAAAATCATATACAAATAGTTAAATTTTCATTTCCCTTAGCTAATACTCCCTCAAATGCTGATGATAAAATAAAACCAGTTTCTTTTTGTAATAACTAGCTTGTTCTAAGTCATATATATTTACGTACATGTTTGGTTGGTGGCTAAGCTTTGCCAAAATTAACCTTAGACAAGTTATGGCTGCCAAAGAAAGTATTGCTAACAAAATTGAAGCCACACTTATAGCAAAGCTTGGCAATAAAATGTGTTTATGACATGTGGGCTATGTGGCTAAGAAAGTGTAGTAAGCCGCAGCAGCATAAGTGAACTAAGTAACAGCTTAAGAATGTGTTGCGCACGTAACCTTAGGCGTTGAAATATTAGATACCAACCAAACAGGCCACCCATCTGACTAAGTTTGAACATAACCAAGTTGTCCTGCTCCAGAGTCCAGAAAAGTCTTCTAGCATGTACTACTATGGTTTTTTTAGATTGAGGAAATTATCCGGCCTTGAACATTCACATGTGAACGTCTACGACCATTAAGAAACAAATCTGGCCACATAGTTGCCAGACACAACATGAGTACGTAGACTCCAAGCCTCAACAAAAAGACCCCAAACAACAAGAAAGAAAACTAAAGACAAAATGAGAAAACAAAGACTAAGCTTCAATCTTCCTCCATGTCTTTGCTTCAAACTTGAATTGTCCTCGCGCAACAACAATTCTTCACCTCTCATGTCTACTTAGAAACAGTTGATGATAGAAATATTCTGCAAGAAACGATTAACCATAGCTTGATGCTCGTGTCACAGAGTAACCGCACTAAGTCGATCTTGACTGCGACCTCAAGCTTGCTCAACAACTCCATGGTGACGCACCAGGGCTCACTCAGGGCTCGTCCAACAACTCCATGGCGATGCCCTCAAGAGGGAAGCGACATCCAGATGCCGCCACCGCCAGAACCAACCAAGTAGTTCAAAAGTTTTCACCTGAAGAAGAAGATGGCAAAATCCTTCCAACGACGCCTTCAAGAAGGATAATGATGTGCAAAATCACCACCGCCGTCGATCGATACAAGATCGAGTAGAGCTTTCGCCCAGGAGACCTGCCATGAACCCAATACGTAGCCCCATCGATTTCTGTGGTGCGCGCACCCATTGCGACCTGCCGTAGGCAGCCATCTAGGAGGTGGGCGTGCAATGCTAGCACCCCTTCCCGAACATCACCGGCCACCGCCCACGCAGTTCCTCTGCCTCGCGTAGGCTGCCACCCGCGTGGCGTTTGCGGCCCTGCGGAGGCCCTCGCCGCTAACTTCCTCACGCCCGCGCAGCTCCGGAGGCGTGCTCGAGCGGTGACACGAGAGGAAGATGCCGCCGGCGGCGAGCACCCCCGAGCCTGAACGAGGAGGGAGGAAACCGGCCGGCCGGCGGCCGCGCTGCCCCCGGGGAAGCGACCCAACAAGATGAGGGCAGGGGAAGCTGGCTGGCGGCGGCCGCACTGCCCCGGGAGTCGAAGAAATCCTCGCCGCCGACCTTCCTCGTCTCCGGCCGGGCTTCCTGGCGTCGAACTCCGGCGGCGGCAGGACCGGAAACACTCGTCGGAGGAGCCCCCTGGCGGAGCTGCTGGTGTCGCCGCCCGAGTCGCCGCGAGGCGACGTGGGGGCAAGATCCGCTTTTTCCGGATTGTAACCGGGGGAGCGACCCCGTGAGAGCTCTTTCTTTTCTTCCGGATCGTAACCGGGCAAGATCCGCTTTTTCCGGATCGTAACTGGTGTACTACTATGGTTTAACTGAGAGAACGACATTTTCCAGTGGGAGGCCAGAACCCGTGAAATCTTGTTTGCATTTTGTACTTTGCGAGTGACAAATAATTTAATTCACACTTGTCTATTTAAGTATGTGGTAATGGCGTTGCTCTTGTATCATCACTTCATAGCTGCTAGCATCCAGCAATGGCGCTCATCCCAGTCCCATGCATTCCCATCATTATCACAGCACTCTCAATCTTCCAGCTCAGCTGCTGCCGTCTAGCATTGTTGCTTCTTCCTTTGGAAATGGTAGTGGCAGTGACACCGATCTCGCCACGCTAGTTGCTTTCAAGGCCCAGCTATCAGATCCACTCGGCGTCCGCAGCAGCAACTGGACCTCCAAAACCTCGTTCTGCGAATGGCTTGGAGTTTCCTGTAGCTTCCGTCACTGGCAACGCGTCGTCGCCCTAGAGTTGCCGGACATACATCTCCAAGGCGGGGTCAGCCATCACCTCGGTAATCTCTCTTTCCTGACCGTCCTCAACCTGACGAACACAGGCCTTACAGGCTCCATCCCATCTGAGCTTGGGAGGCTGCATCGGCTTAGGTATCTAGACCTTGGTCACAACACTCTATCAGGCACCCTCCCCTCTACCATGGGGAACCTCACAAGCCTTCAAGTTCTTGTGCTGCATAACAATAGCATCACAGGGACAATCCCGGAAGAATTACAGGGTTTGCACAACCTTAGGTACATGGACTTTCAAAAGAATTTCTTGAATGGTTCGATACCAGAAGGTCTATTTAACAACACGCTGTGGTTACGCTACCTCAACCTTGATAATAACAGCTTGTCAGGGGTGATACCACACAGCATCGGCTCCCTGCCGATGCTCCAAGCCCTTGGATTGCAGGCCAACCAACTCACCGGTATGGTGCCTCAATCCATCTTCAATATGTCTACACTTCAACTGCTGTACCTTGGGGGCAACTACAATTTGAAGGGGCCTATCCCTGGCAACAAAAGCTTTAGCCTGCCTATGCTTCAAGTTATCTCCCTCCAGATAAATAGTTTCACGGATGAGATTCCACAGGGTCTTTCTGAATGTCAATACCTCCAAGTACTTTCTCTGTCAGCGAATTCCTTTGATGGCCCTGTGCCTACTTGGCTGGCCAAGCTGCCGGAGCTTGCAAAGATAGAGTTAGGTGACAATAAACTTGATGGTCCAGTCCCAGCTGTTCTGAGCAATATAACGAATCTCATCATTCTAGATCTGTCATTTGGCAATTTAACGGGAGGGATTCCACAGGAATTCCGACAACTAAGTCAGCTCGCAGTATTGGATTTGGCTCATAATCAATTGATTGGACCATTTCCATCATTTGCTAGTAATTTGTCTGAGTTATCTTTCATACTGTTGGATGGAAATCTTTTGACGGGCTCTGTACCAACGACACTTGGTAGCACCGGGAGTCTTCTATCACTTATTCTTTCTCAGAACTATCTTGATGGGAATCTAAACTTCCTAACCAGTCTCTCGAATTGTAGACAACTCTACCAACTTGATGTTGGGTTGAATCATTTCAGTGGGAGAATCCCTGACGATATTGGAAATCTTTCTCATCAACTGAATATTTTCTTTGCTGATAGAAACCATTTAACCGGCGAACTTCCCGCTACCATGTCAAATTTAAGCTCTCTGAATATGGTAGACTTTTCAGAAAACCAGCTAAGCAGCACAATTCCAAAATCAATAATGATGATGAACAAGCTCGTTGTGATGTACCTCTATGGCAACCACTTGTTTGGCCACATCCCAGCACAGCTTGGTATGCTAGGAAACCTGGAACGATTAGTACTCCATGACAATCAACTCACTGGCTCTATTCCAGATGAACTTGGCAACCTCTCCAGGTTGTTACAACTTGATCTATCTCAAAACCAGTTATCATCAACTATACCAGCAAGCTTATTCCACCTTGTTAGTCTCACGCAACTTGACCTGCATCAAAATTTATTGAGTGGTGCATTGCCGGTTCAAACAGGTTCCTTGCCACAAGTTATCAACATAGATCTCTCTAGCAACATTTTCATTGGTAAACTTCCAGGTTTTGAACAACTGCAAACACTAACCTGTCTAAACCTGTCACACAACTCATTCAACGATTCAGTTCCGGGGTCTTATGGCAACCTCACGAGCTTGAAATCGTTGGACCTTTCCTACAATGATCTATCTGGTACAATCCCAGGGTACTTGGCCAAATTTACAGATCTCACCAGCTTGAACCTGTCATTCAACAAATTCAAAGGTCAAATACCAGAAGGAGGTGTCTTTGCAAACATCACACTTCAATCTTTGAGGGGGAACTCAGCTCTGTGTGGTGTCTCCCGTTTAGGATTTCTGCCATGCCCAAACAATTATCACTCAACAAATTATGGTCGCATCCTAATATTTTCAATCATTGCTAGCATCATCTTAGTTGGAGCTGTAATTTCCTGTCTATACATGATAATCAAGAAGAAATTGAAGCAAGAGACGAAGGTTTCTACAGGAATGGTTGACATGAACACCCATAGGTTAGTCTCCTATCATGAGATTGTTCGAGCCACTGATAATTTCAATGATATTAATCTGCTGGGTACCGGAAGCTTTGGGAAAGTTTACAAGGGACAACTAAGTGATGGCTTGGTGGTTGCAGTAAAAGTTTTCAACATGCAGCTGGAGCAAGCTATTAGAAGCTTTGAAGCTGAGTGTCGTGTGCTGTGCATGGCTCGTCATCGTAATTTGATAAGGATACTAAACACATGCTCAAACATGGACTTCAAAGCATTGATTCTCCAGTACATGCCTAATGGTAGCCTAGAAACATATTTACACACTGAAAATGGGCAGTGTTTGGGATTCTTAAAGAGGTTGGACATTCTGTTGGACGTGTCAGTAGCAATCGAGCATCTGCATTATCAACACTATGAGGTAGTTCTGCACTGTGACTTAAAGCCAAGTAATGTTCTATTTGATGAAGACATGACCGCGCATGTGGCAGACTTTGGCATTGCAAAGCTATTATTTGGTTATGACAGCTCTGTAATTTCTGCTAGCATGCCAGGAACAATAGGGTATATGGCACCAGGTACCCAGAGTCACACTACTTGTGTTCCGTATTATTAAGACATTTATTGTGATGATTAATTCTCCTTGTGTTTCAAAATATATTTTTACCAGAGTACGGATCCAATGGGAAAGCATCAAGAAAGAGTGATGTCTTCAGCTTCGGGATCATGCTTCTTGAAATACTCACTGGAAGGAAGCCAACAGATTCAATGTTTGTCGGACACCTAAGCCTCAGGTTGTGGGTCAATCAAGCGTTTC
Organism: Urochloa ruziziensis; assembly: GCA_015476505.1. Lineage (NCBI taxonomy): Eukaryota > Viridiplantae > Streptophyta > Magnoliopsida > Poales > Poaceae > Urochloa > Urochloa ruziziensis. The sequence goes on along the minus strand of CM027126.1, from coordinate 33,757,509 downwards.
CAAGAAGGCTTATCGATGTTGTGGATGAACATTTACTGCAAGATCCTACTAGCCGCATGGATAACTTCCTTGTGCCAATGTTTGAGGTGGGTTTACTATGCTCAAGTGACCTACCTGAACAAAGGATGACGATGAGTGATGTTGTTGTGACACTGAACAAGATAAAGAAGGATTATGTTCGTTCTACGTCAATGGTAGACCCCGCATCTTCTGGTGATGGTGATAGCATTTCAAAGTGTTAGTAGGAATTGCATTTGTCATACTTACCTAACTGCCCAATGATGCCAAATAACATCTTATCTGTGGTTGTCTATCCAACGAAGTATGCATATTGTTATAATACTACTCGTGTTGCCAGTAACCGAGATTTCAGTTCAGAGATAACAATAGTGGGCAGAGGCATGTATGCATATTCTTCATACTCTTTGGGGGACATATTAAAATAATCACACGACAAGCAAGGGTAACCGAAACAAATTACCTTTGCACACATGTGTCGCTGGAAACGAAATTGTAGCAGCTTGCTTTTCCCCCCTTCCATTGTGCACTGTGCAGCGTCGAGGCAGCGCGCAGAGGGGAAGGCTTCCCCGCGAATCCCTTTGTCGCCCCCACAATCCTGCCGTTGCCGCGCGACTGAATCAGTCGCTCGCAGCTACGCAACCGCACCGCCGGTGCCGCCGCCGCAGCAGTCCCCCACCTCCGACCCCGAGCAGTGTTGGCGCCTGACCGCCGCCATCAACCGATCTGTCGCCGCTAGTGCCAGCCACTGCAATCGAATTCCTCTGCCGCGACGGTTAAACCGGCCAAGGGCCGCCGCCGAAGTGCGCCACCGCCCACCGCTCTAACGGTCAGGAGTTCAGGACTCCAGACACTTACTCAAGTGACTTGAGACTAGACGGCAGCTGCCGGCGGCGGAGGGAAGGAGAGGCTGCGCTATGGATGGGCCAGCAGGGCCAACGAGGCTTTAATTGGTTAGGCCCAAGCTGAGATTAGCTTTTGGGCTCCAACCGCATAATTGAGCCTAACAAGGCCCATTTTTCGCTTTTGAATGTCATTTTTTACTTTTTACATTATACTGTATATTTTTTTAAATTTACAATAATATATGTTTTTTCCAAAAAAAAATGCAATGATAGACTCCACTCGCTAACTCTGTAACTATAAATGTAACCTTTGTTTCCATATACAAATGCCTTCATATGAGAAGTTCATGAGCTACAAAGTTGTAGATCATCAACATCAAAGGGCTATGATTTCTCCATAAATTTTATCTTCACACGAGCATGAGCGATCTTGCGGGCGTGTACAACAAAGTGACCAATACATAGCATGGACGCTGAACTGGACTGCCAACCTAACTCCACAATCACAATTGCAAAGCGGCTCTGTTATTATCCATGGGTACGTACTTACTACTTACTATTCACTGACCCAATTATTAAAAACATAGTATCAATAATATCTTAGATCTTCACAGTATCGATAAACCTCTTTCCTTTGGAAAAGTGTTCACGGAGCCCAACAATGTAGTCGAAGGCCTTGATTTTCCTGTATCGTGCAGGTCGCTTCTCGCCCACCAATCCAGCCGCTGGCTCCAGCATTTTGTGGCCTTCCACGCCGTAGAACATGGCCACTGAGATCCTCTCCTGTTCTGCGTTAGTCACAACCCTGTGCACTGGACTCTTGAAGATCCCGTTGTTCATTATCTGCGTCAGAATTTCATACTCAAATTCAGCACTCGGGTTCCTTTCTTTGGGTTGAAAAATCAGCACCGGATTCAGGTACTTGGATATACATAGCTTAAATTTCACTCCCTCTTTTTTTTTAAAAAAAAAAACTCTTTTGATCCAAGAGAGGAAGTAGCTTGAATTTTAGGATTCCCTACCTCCATGGAGTCTCCCAAGTTGACCACCAACGTGTGAGGTTTGGATGGAACAGTGTACCAAATGCCATCTCGCTGAACTTGCAGGCCACCAACATCATTTGCAATCAGAAGTATCGTGAGAACACCGCCGTCAGAGTGAGGCTTGGCGCCGAAAACGAGCTCAGGCCTTGGACAGGGAGGGTAGTAGTTGAATCTGGCAATTGCAGGGGCCTTCTCACCGATCTCGCTGACGAAATAATCTTCATCAAACTCTAAAATCCTGGCCATCGCTCGCAAGATGATGTCCCTAACTGTCTTGGTTTTTGATGCATACTCGTGCAGAATATCCCTGTGAAGAAGGCCCCAATTCAGTCAAAAAAGTATATTTTCGCTTGGTATGTCTCTATCAGTTGCTACAATTTCTTTTTGAAATATTATTGCTCACTATGCCAGTATGCCTCAAAACTCATCAGGTCAAAACACTGAAATTTGGCTTTTTCCTTCTAAAACAGAATATATTAGACCAAAATATTTGAAGAAATGTCTAGAAAGTGAATTGGCAACCTTAAAGATTCAGGCTCTTTAGGCCAATAAGCAAGGTTCCTCTGATCTTCTGGCTCCACCCTAAGGAACAACCGATCATGCCAGTCCAGTATCTGATCTTGGGATAACACCATGTCATTACCATATCCTTCTGGCTGAAAGCGATTGCCACCTATCAGGTTACTGCATTTCTGCTTCTCTTCGAGCGGCAGGTGGAAAAAATCTTGTGATGCGCCTATCACAGCATCCATTAGAGATGCTTCTATCCCATGGTTGGTAACCTGCATAAAGCAGATAACTGTTGGTTGCACGCATGATGCAAAGGGAAATCTAAAAAGACTGAACAACTCACCAGGAAGAGTCCCCAGCCCTGCAGCACTGACTGGAGCTTGGCAGCCTCGTCGGCGTCCGGCAGCCTGCTGAGGTCTATTATTGGGATGGGCTCTGGCATGTCAGTGGCGAGCAGCAGGCTTCCAGGACGATCCTGCTCCCGAAGCATGAACTGGTTCGGTGGTTCCACCACGCCTGCGGCGAGCTCTTGCACTGGTGTTGGCACCTTCCATGATTCCTCTTCCATTAGCGTTCTGGGATACTTCTCTGGTTGGTAGTTATTATCTTTTGCTCCCTTGAAAATAGGGAGCACTTCGATCATATACTTATAGTCTGTCAGTACCCTAAAACTTGCAGTTGAAGCACCAGTTATTTTCCTTGCTCATGGTCAAGCACAGTCGTCATCATAGAATAGTGCCCTAAACTTGCAGTTGAAGTCATCGACAGTTCTTCCAGAAAAAGAAAATCAACGAGGAATGTTTAAATAGTCAGCAACCAAATGGGTGGACAAGGAGTAACAAGCAAGCAACATTTTCAGGCCACTGACAATGATACACGGGAATATTGAGGATTTTTCGATCCTATTCATTGGCCCTGAGCCACATGTCAGTGGGAGAGTGAAATCACAAATTCTGAAATGCCACCTGATGGAACGGCAAAGCCTCAATTCTTCTCTGCATGATAGTCTTACCAAACATTTTAAAAAATATATGTATGCAGAAAAAAACAACTGAAGCAACTTCAGAGAAGGAAGCTGAGAGCTGTGATCATGATGAGATGTTCGCCAAGCTATGTCAGGACAATACTTCGTCAGTCTACAGTTCACCCTCCTTCAGATTTTCCATTCATCCCTTTTTTCTCTTAAACATATCTGCACATTGTTCTTCCTGTCCATTTAGAAGTTGCATCAAGTATGCGATGGTAATACTCCATCCCTTCTTCTTATTGACATTTTTCTACCAAAACTCTTCCTCTTCTCCTAGATCTTCCAGCACGTGTATCAGTTCGTCTTCTTTGTATCAGAATGAGAGGCTTTATGCAAACGTGTAGATAAGATTATTGGACAGCTTGGAAAATAGTTATAATGTTGAACATCAGCGTGCACGGATCTGTTATTGCCAAACTGTTTGGTACAGGTTTCTTATCATCTTCAGTTAGAACATGCCCACACTGCTACACATTGAAATTTAGAGCCCCCTTTTTGTGTTTGACTAAAGACTAAATCAACTCCATGATGGAACGGTTTATCTTCATATCTTCAGCATGCTGATAAATGATGATTGTTGTTACTTGACTGATGAAATGACTCGGTCTCTTTGTCAAGGTTTAAAGTATTATGAGTATAGAAGTTTTATTTCTCAAAAAAAAAATCTGTATATAGAAAAATCATGCGTCATCCAAATTATTTGGAAGAGTAGTGAACTCACCAGAACTTTCAAGCTTTATCTAAGCACCTACACAAATACACATGTAATAAAAAAAAGCTAGTCCCACTGCCTAGAGGAGTCTCAAATTCTAAAGTCGTGACTCGGAAATCCGCCAAGCCAACGATACTTGGATTTACTACTCCAAACATGACATGTATGAGACTATGTTCTTCCGCTGGAAAATTGGGGTACTCTGGCTCTTATACGTTCATAGTGATTATGCATTCGGATTTCAAAAAAGAAAAATATCGCAGGAGCGTTGTTGTAGGGGAAAATAATCACATAAAAATACAGCGGTAACGCCAACGAATTTTACCTCAGATTCCTCCAATCTCGAGCACTGTTGACGCCTGACCGCCGCCGTCATCCGATCTCTGTCGCCGCGAGCGCCAGCCGCGCTGCGATTGAACTCCTCAACCACGCGCCGCCGGTCCAATTGGTTGCCGCGACGGGTCAACCGGCCAAGGGAGACGGCCAGACGGGAGATGGACAGAGAGTCAGAGAACATGTGGACTTTGCTGGGAAGCGTATTCTGATTTATACGTATTATCATTCTGAAAGAGTCCTCTAAGTTGGCAAATTATTTTGGAACTACTCCCTCCATCCCAAATTATTCGTAAGTTTTGAATTTTTCTTTTAAAATTCATATATTTTACTGTGCATGTGGACATATATTATGTTTAAGTGCATAGAAAAATCTACAATCTAAAAAGGCCAAAACGACCATATTTAGAATGGAGGGAGTACTATATAATAGTGCCGTGTTTTAATTTGCAACGTGTTTTAGTATATGCAACTCGATCCCGTACGAGCTTATAAACAGAAAAAAAAATATTTATCTAGTTATAAACTTTTAGGAACTTTAATTATTGACAAAATAATTTAGAAACAGATTTATTCAACACTTGGCGTATTGCAAGTTTTCAAAATACATAGATGTATCGTATCTATATCTTTGCAGTCTCGATAACCATTTTTCCTTGAGAGAAGTGTTCATATAGCCCAGCAACATACTCTTTGACTTTCACCTTCTTGTAAAGTGGTGGGTGGTTCTCATCTATCAGTTTACCGGCGGGCTGGATTTCTCTTTCAGGATCCACGGAGTAAAACAGAACCACTGATAACCTCTCCTTCTCTGCATTCGTTACAACCCTGTGCACCGGGCTCTTGAAGATCCCATTGCTCATTATCTGCGTAAACATAAAATGCATAGTTAAACAAAGGGTATCATAAAAAAGTTATCTACATTATACAAACGTACTATTTAATTTCTCATCTCCAATCATGAAAAGTTTATGCTAATAAACACGTGCTCATCGCTCATTAATTACCTCCATCTGGTCTCCAAGGTTGATGAGCAGGGTGTGAAGCCTGGCCGGCACATCATACCAGACTCCATCTCTGAGAACCTGAAGCCCACCAACGCTGTTGTCTACCATGAGAAGCGAAATGAAGGTGGCGTCGGAGTGAGGCTTGAGGCCGAACGCGAGATCCGGCCTCGGGCACGGAGGGTAGTAGTTGAATCTGGCATGGGTGTCAGCCTTGTCGCCCAACTGGTTAACGAAGTATTCGTCGTCAAGCTCCAGCAGCTTCGCCATTTCTGGGAGGAGACGATCCTTCACCCTCGTGCATTCTTTGGTGAACTCGTGCAGAACGTCCCTGTATAGGAATTACAAAGGCAATCGACAGTATTGAGCCGCATGACCATCCAGTTTAATCTACACCTAAGCTGATGAGAAATTAAAGGTGGATGAATAATTCACTTTATATCCCAACAAATTGGTGCCAAAATCATAACTTTTAATAGCTCACATCTCCTATCTCTGAACACTTTTGGCCATAAAAGCTCTTCTGAAAAAGGGAGTGACCATTTACAGGTCCGAGACCCCACTTTATTTGTGAATTTTCGGTATATATGAGAAGAATACGACACGGTAGTTTGGCTAAAAATCTCCAAAAAGTTTTGCAGCATCAACATCGTAGCAAGATCACCTGAGGCACGTGGGCCAGAGCGCAAGGTTCCTCTCCTCTTGGGGCTCCACCTTGAGGTAGAGGCGGTCGCACCAGTCCAGGACCTGGTCCTCGGATGCCACCCGGTCGTTCCCGTACCCTTCGAGCTGGAAGTGCTCGCCGTCGACCAGGTTCGTGTGCTTCTGCTTCTCCTCGAGCGGCTGCCGGAAGAACTCCCTCGACGCCTCCATCACGGCGTCCATGAGAGACGCCTCGATGCCGTGGTTGGTGACCTGGGACATGGCATGAGTAATTTGCCTACGTGCTCCAGAATATAATGGCGTTCTATAATGTTGCCTGTGTGCGTACGCGCGTACCAGGAAGAGGCCCCAGGACTGGAGCGCCGACCGGAGCCTCGCGGCCTCACCGGCGGCGCTCTCCTCGCCGCCGCTCGCCGCCGTCGTCTGGCAGAGGCAGCCGAGGTCGATGACGGGGACCGGCGCGGCCGCCGCCGTGGCATCGGGGTCGTCGTGCGCGCGCCTCGCGACGTACCGGGCCGGCACGTCGTCCCCGGCGCCCCTGGCGGCGGCGAGCTCCTGCACCGGCGGAAGCGGCACCGGGCGATGATGAACTTTCTCCTCCCCTGTTCTTTCCATGCGTGCTGATGAGCAGCTAGCTGAGAGCCTGAGACTGAGAGGGGCGCGAGCTGTAGAAGTGTTTTCTTGTTATGAGTTTATGACGAATTGACGATCCGATCGGCGAACACGAACAGGGCAGTGATCCGATGCGATTGACGCTTTTGGCGAGTAGCCTACTGGTGTTGAATTGTTGTGCCAGGGCGTGGCCGTGTTCGCAATGGGACAGACGGCAGAGCGACGGCGGCCAAGACCAGCACGTTGGGGACTGCGGCTGCGGCATCTGCCACGCGTGCATCGATGCATGCGGTACTGCCATCCGGCGTTGCGCCTGAACGGTGAGCGGATACGGTCGCTCGAGGCAGCGGGAGTGCTGGATGCACCACGTCGCAGTTGAGCAATAAATGTTGGTGGGGTCCGCCACTGCTGCCGCGAGAGCGCGCATGACCAGGAGGCCTCGCAGCTAGCGAGCGGGCGAGACCACTGCTCTTGCTTTTATAGACGGTTAATATGGGTGCACAAGCCTCTCTCTAAACTTTCTATAACTTTGTAGGGGAAACCCCATCTTCACATCATGCTCGTGCAGATTTTAGCATAAACAATGGATTAGGTAAGAGGTATCCCTCGATCGGGGTAATTTGGTAAGATGCGACCGTCGCCAGCTCACAAAGTTTTGGGCGCTGCTCTTGGCCTTTCCTTGTCACCAGTCCACAACGGCGTCGTCTATAAATAGCACTGTCCCTTGGCCTGTGAAGTGGACTCACAAGTCACAAGTCAAGGCCAAAGAAACACGAATATCGCTAGCCGTGTGCCCCGGCCTGCATCAGGATAATCGAGCAAACCATGGTGCATCAGGCTCAGGGGCAGATGGTCCAGGAGGTGGCCGCCGGCAGCCTCCCTGCGCCGCCGAGCCGTTACGTCCTGAGGGAGGAGGACCGCCCGACCGCCGGCGCCGCCGCGGCGCCCGAGCTGCTGGCCTTCCCCACCGTCGACGTGCAACGCCTCGCCGATCCCGGCGACGTCGAGGAGACCGCCAAGCTCCGGTCGGCCCTCGAGTACCTGGGGCCTCTTCGCGGTACGCATATACGTTAATTCCCCACTGCTGACACGTTACTACTTTATTTAGACAAAGCTTTTTGTACGTGTCAGATATGGATATAGAGTACTTGAAACTTTAATTTGTCGATCGATCTGCAGGTGACCGGCCACGGCATGCCGGAGTCACTCCTGGACGGCATCCGCTCGGCCGGGCTGGAGTTCTTCCACCTACCGTCATCGGAGAAGCTGAAGCACGCGAACCGTACCGACGCCGGCGAGTTCCAGCCGGAAGGGTACGGCATCGACCGCGTCGACACCGACGAGCAGGTCCTCGACTGGTGCGACCGCCTCTACCTCACCGTGCAGCCGGAGGAAGCCCGTCGCCCACAGTTCTGGCCGACCACCCCACCGTCCCTCCCCAAGCTCCTCCACGACTACACCCTCGGCAGCGAGCGCGTCGCCAAGCTCGTGCTCGCCGCCATGGCGAGGGCGCTGGGTTTCGCCGACGACTTCTTCCTGGACCTCGTCGGCGATAATGGCGGCACGGACGCGCGGTTCACCTACTACCCACCCTGCCCGCGGCCCGACCTCGTGTACGGGCTGAAACCCCACACGGACAACTCCGTCGTCACCGTGCTCCTCCTCGACCCCGGCGTCGGCGGGCTGCAGGTGTTGAAGGACGGGAGGTGGGTGGACGTGCCCGTGCTGGGGCGCGGCGAGCTGCTGGTGGTGGTGGGCGAGGAGATGGAGATCATGAGCAACGCGGTGTTCCGTGCGCCGACGCACCGCGTGGTGACGGGGGAGAGGGAGAGGATGACGCTCGTGCTGTTCTACCAGCCGGAGCCGGAGAAGGTGCTGGTACCGGCGGAGGAGCTCGTCGGCGAGGGGCGGCCGGCGCTGTACAAGAAGCTGGGGGCCAAGGCATTCGCTGATGGGTTCTGGGACGCGTTCGCGCTCGGTGAACGTACCATCGATTTCCTCAAGGTCAAGGTCGAGCAGCAGGAGCAGCAGGCGGCTTAGAAGTTAGCACGGCTACACCCCCGCCGGTGCTAGCTCGAGACGCCATGATCGAGCACTGAGACAACACCGTATCCGCGTTGTACACTTCTCCTGTCCTTTGCGTGTCGATCAGTACGATAGTACGTAGTAGGAAACTAGTACGTATAAGAGATGTGCCGTAGTTCTTCACGGAATAATCTTTTTTTTTATATGAAACTTCACGGAATAATCTTGATGGATGTGAAATGTGATGATGAAAAAAGCTTTGTGTTGATGTGTGAGTGTTAGGACTTAGGCCGGACTCCTCCAAATGAATGACTCGAGACTGTGGGTTTGGAGACGACAACGTGGCCTCGTGATCGCCATGGAGCCATGGACGAATACGGCCGGCGGCGGCCGTGCCCTGCGATCGATGGGGATACGGCAGCTGGCCGCGGGATGGCACCCCGTGGAGCGGGAACAGGAGTCCTCTCCATTATTTTTGACACGCGCGCAACTAGCTGAACTAGCATGTTTGTCCCTTTCGGAACACGATAGGCTCGAGTTGCTCTCAGCCGCCAATGGACGGCCGGGGGAGATCTGATGGGCGTGCCGAGAGGATTTGGCTGGCTGCTGGCAGCGACCCGGCGATGAGGACGGCCGCCGGGAGAGCGACAGCTCGCTCGCCAGCTTCGGCTGGGAGACTCGCCGGGCGGAGCTCGTCCGCCGACCGAGTGCACCCTTCTGGTCCATGACTCCATGGGCCAGACAACCATATGGCGGCAGGGTGCAGTCCCTGCTCTTCCTCTACTAATACTACTAGCGAGGTGGCCCGCGCTATTAGCGCGGGTATCTAGTTTTCTCGTGCTAACATTTTGAGATTTTTTATTAAAAATAAATTTATTACAAACAGAAATTATTAGTTTTTTCATTGACACTATTTTATCCAAGCGACAACTTTTGTTCATCATACAGTTTGATGCGGGACATTAATTCACAATATAATTGAATACCTAAAAATTAAAGATTGTTGTTGCTCTCTTTTGAAAAGTATGTGATTGTTTTAACGCATATTGGGTTTTTTTTATCAATATATAGTTTGGTGTGGGGTATTAATTCACAATATAATTGAATACCAAAAAATTAAAGATTGTTGCTCTTTTTTGAAAAGTACGTGATTGTTTTTATATCGTAACACTGCTATATGGCTAAAAATATGCATGCTGCTAGGATTCAAACTTGGGACCTCTTAGCTCACGCATACCCTTCTTACCATCTCACCTATGCAGCACATCTGATTGGATAAAATATGCTTTACTTTGAAGTAGCATGTGAACTCCTCTTTAACACCGGTATTTAACACCAACCGTGCTAAAAGGTCACCCGCTGCTAAAATTTTTATAAGCATTAGCTTGTGTTGGTAACACCAACCGCTGTTAAAGGTGACTTTTAGCATCGGTTGGTCTTACCAGCCGATTCTAAAGGGTCCCCAGGGGCTAGCGAATTTTAGATTGGGTGCTAATGTTGCATTAGCACTGGGTCTTGATGGCGCCAAGGCTTATGTGTCGAGCCAATGTTGTTTTTTCCAGTAGTGCAATATGAATTTATGTCCATTATGGCTGCATATGCTTGTTGGTCTATCACCAAGCTACAACAGTTTTGTCAATTTCCGGTTTCATTTGTGGCCGTGTTATTAATCTAACATTAGCAATCAATCATTCGTTTTTGTGGTGTATTTTATTTATGCAAGTTGTTGTTGTCGACATCCACATTTCTGGTGTCCGATTATACACTATGGCTCTGTGTCGTTAAACGTATACACCTTCACGCCGTTGTTTTGTGGCCTTGAGCTGCCGATTGAAGTCTATCAAAATGTCAGTTCGATGTCCTTGAAAAAAAAACACACACTGATTTAAAATCAAATGAGTTTCAGTGTATATGTTCACTTATCTAACAATATGTCCTACATTCATAAAATTCAAAGATGTATATTGTTTTATTGTTTTTCTATTTAACACATTAATTTTTAACCCTCGCGGAGAGTGTGGTGTCTTTTTAACACTACAACTATATTAAAGAACAATGCAAAATGAAATAGATGAAAAAAATAACAAACTGCTCATGTTATTTTGCTTAGAAAGAAAAAGGAAATTTTGTGGATGTAGAAATAACAAATGGTTTGAAAGACAAACGACCGTGCAATAATGCATTATATTATATTAGAAAAATGAATTATAAATATTTTAACACATGTTTGATTTTTGAAAGGCAAGCGACTATGCAAGAATGCATTATATACATAAAAACGAATTAAAAATATTTAAAAACTCGTTTGATTGCTCCTGAATTCTCCAAACGTATTTCTTTTTTCACCCCACATCATATATTATGAATGAAAGATTGTAGAGTCCATATAAGATTATCAAATTCCATCCATGTCATATTTTGTACATCTTCAAATTTATTTGTTTATTCACATTTAGATCGAATTTCTTTGTTTACGCTCCTTGGGTTAGTTAAACCATTAGATCAAATTTCTTCATTCAAAACAGAACTGATCTTTACTTTTGTGTCGCACCCTCGCTTTCCTTTTGGTCTCGTGTTTCAAGCAATATCCTCTCTCTCTCTCAAAAGAAAATACAAAATTACCTTAATTTCGGATAAATAGAGTTAAGGTGGTTGATGAGATTTGTAGTGTTATCACTTCATAAAAATTAAGGTATATACATAGTCCACGTATATACGAAATTGATCAAAAATTATCAATTTGCTATTGAGCCCACGGATATATGAAATTAAGGTATAATTTTCTAGACATAGTGTCACCACAGCCTCAGCCCACGCATATACGAAATCGAGCTAAACGGCAACACAAAACGTACCATACACAGATGATCGGTAGCCTCTCGATATGCCTGTATCTACTCCCCACCACCACTTTTGATCATTGTCGAATGTCGATATATATATGTGCTTCCGCGGTTGAATGCAGCCGATAATTTCCAAAAGTACGCTCTGATCATGTTAAAATATGCTTAGAGAGAACACGTGATGTCCAGGCTATTATATAAGTTGTATTTGCATGGAGGGTGCTTTTTTTTCTATTGTTGTTCGTCTTTTTGTCTTGAAAATCTGAAGTTGCCGCGTACTCAGATTTGTATGTATTATAGTGCTAACGCAACACGGATTGACTTAGCAATTAGCACATTTATCTTTCATATATTTTTATATTTATTTTTAATATTCTGAATTTACCTATTCATTATTACTTGTGTTCTGTACGGACTCAAGTTAGTGCGGCTTCCTAATTTTGACTATTGTTGCTAATTCACCTTTTTCAATTATGACTTTCTATATATTTATTAATTGTATTCGATGGGGATTTTTGAGTTACTTTGCACCGTTGGATCTTCATAAAATCCAACGGTCTATATTCATCGTGTTCGATGGGGATTTTTTAGTTACTTTGCACCGTTGGATCTTTATAAAATCCAACGGTCTATATTTTTCTCTTTTTTAGATTAACTTGGGAATGTCTAGACCCTCTCGGTAAATCTGGTGGCTCCTTTTGCTTCTATTTTAATAAGATAATAGATAGCGCAGTTTGCTCTAGAATCTTTTTTAGTCATAATATGGCATCAACTATGTATAATAACTTTTTAGAAAGAAATTGTAGTTTCTAAATGCATAAGGTAAGGTCTACCCAAATAACTATGGAAGACTTGGAAAACGATGCAGATGCAAAGTTAAGGTCTACCCCCCATAAATAATATTGGTTTTGCTTATCTCAATTGTTTTCGTTTGGACCCGAATAGCTCAAAGATGCAAATATCTATATGTAATGTAAGTGCCAAATTGTCCCTCTATAAGAGAGACTAAGGCACATAAAGTATACCATCGAAATTGAATGAGGTTCTATACAAACATACCCAAACAAGGCAACGGTTGATCGTAACTACTACCCAACCAATTGGCAGGGTTTCCCTCTTTTAGTTAAACCGTTCATACACCAACGCACATAGAATAAATAATCGATTTCATATTTAAATCATATAGTGCCCTTCATAGGGTACATTATAGTTCTAGACTTCTAGTGTCCTTTCTTCTATGTGATGCAACGCTACAATCACCGCGGACGACGTGACCAAATATGCATTGAATTTCACCGAGTGATCAAAGTCATTGCCCGATATATTGCTAGTTAGACTAAATTGATGTTAGCGAGAAGTAGCTCGTAGAAATGACTAGAGCTACAGTATAAAAAGAAAAACTAGGGGGGCATGTGGACCCATGTACAAAATCCCTTATGTTTGAGGATGTAGGGAGTAAAGCAGTATGGTACATGTATACTGATGAACAAGCAATGGTGCCCACAAGAAGTCAATTGATCAAGGGGGAGTGTTAGGATTAATTAGGATTAGTAGTGATCAATAGACACCTTTTAGGAATAGACACCCTTTTGTATAGACACCACTTCTAGAGAGACACCCTTTCATAGAAAGGCACCCTTTGAGGGCACCCCTTGGACTTGTATATATATGTAACACACAACACAATAATTAATCATCAGTTCTCATTCTCATTTTCACTTAACACGTTATCATGCACGCTGCCTCTACAATCAAGAAATCACCCCATGCAAGTTTTGTAACTTCCAGAAAGGAAGGAACTTGCCGGCAGTTCCTTTTCTGCAAACAACTCCCAAAAGAGAAAGCACTCGTCATTCTGTAACTCCCAGAAGACACAAGAGAAGTCTCTCGTTGCTTCAACTCTCCAGAGAATTGAACTCACCGAGAGCACTGTGTTTGGGCTTCTTTTGCCTCTGATTCCCCTAGAAATAATAGTCATTTCTTTATTTCCTTTCAACAGTACTAGAATTAATTAGTCTTCTAGTTAGCCTTTTATTCCGCAAGAACATCTCCTTATGTTGTTATGCCCCAATTATGATCGCCATTGTATATATCTGTGTGGCTTGATTTTAATATATGTACATTGCAACTGAATATCGATTGTCATGTTGATTTAATCAAACCATTTTTATATCGATTGTTCTGTTGATTTAATCAAACCATTAATTCATGACGTCACCACAAGTTCATTAAACCGAGTTATCATACAGAAAAAGATTTTGTTTGGTTATCATCGGCTTCATAATCAAAATTGCAATATATTATATCTTGTTTATTTTGATTAATAACACAAGGTAATGGAGTCTAAGGCACTGGCTGTGTTTAATTCATGTTCGAATTATTCTGCCCAGAGACCGGGTCTTAGCAGTGATTCATCACCTATTACTGAGAGGTCTACATCTTGTTTTACTGAAAACTCGATGATTACCTACACCGTGTTTTTAATCAAAATAAAGGTTTTGGATTATAATAAATGGTCTACATCCTTGTGATAATTACCATTTTTATCATATTATTGTTGATAAGTACACAAAGTGGTAGAGTTCTAAGCATTGGCTGCGTCTAATTCACTTATGAATTATTCTGCCCAGAGACTGTGCTTAGGCTGCAATGATTTTGCCTACCATACGATCTACTCTTTGTTTTAACACCGAGATTATCCAATTTGTGTTTATCAACATTTATGATTTGTTGTTTGGTCTACACATTTATGTGATTACCTACAATACTCCAAAAACTATGATAAGATATCAACTAAGTTTTAACAATTACATATACATTGCAATTTTTACCATAAGGTAAATTAATTAGTACATGATTGATCATGTAGAAATATGGCTACTAAAGAATTCAAGAAACTTAATTTAAATAGAAGAGAATTATGCCTCGTGGACTTGATCCAAAGCGTGGACTTTTGCACCACAAACTTTATTCTTCGGGAGATGAAATATTTCCAAACCCTTAAGGAAAAGGAAGGAAATATTATGACCATTGCTGGTAAAGACGCAATAATAGCTGGCTTAGGTCAAGCCATTATTACTCTCCCTATGGGTACACAAATTTTACTTGAGGATGCCTTATTGTATCCTGATTTGACTAGTACCCTTTTGAGTAATAGAGATATCCGTAAGAATGGTCTTCATGTTGAAGCACATGAAGATAATAAAGAAGCATTCCTTCTTCTAACTAAACTTATGGGATTTGGCAAGAAAATTTGTGAAAAATTTTCTTCACTCCAATCTGGATTGTACTTTACTCACATAAATCCTATAAGAGTATTCTACTTATAAGATAATTTTCCAAAATATCGATGCATTCCAAAATTGGCATGATCGACTTGGACACCGAGGAATTGAGATGATGAGAAAAATTATTAACAATTCTATTGGTCATAGCTTACATTCTATGAATTCTCAGTTTTTATGTGCACCGCATGTGCCACAAGAGAATTGATTTTAAGGCCCTCTTACCTTAAAATTTCATATGTGAGCCACTCAAGTTCTTGAACACATTCAAGACAAGCATATGGTTCTATTTGGCCAACCAAATAGACCATTTAAGTGCTTTAAAAAAAATGCTAATTGATGCATTTGATAAATAGTTCCACATGTGTATTCCTTACTCATAAGGTATCACAATTTTACAAATTTATTGATCAGATTTTTAATTTGAAGCAACTTATCCTGGATACATGATCAAATCCATTCATTTGAAGTTATTTGGTTTTGGGAACTATAGCACTAAGTATCATCCATTATGGGTTAACTAAAGATCTCTTATTGAGATAATTCATTTGCATGACCAGTAAAGAATTGAAATTTACCAATATCTAGTTGGTACTATGCGGATTTACACACCGCATAATTAATCCAAATTCATTCAACTGCAATCATACGGCTCCCTCCGTTGCAGTATGTACGTGGAAATTTGACCTCAATCATATATTTCCCGTTGTATGTTGGTTATGTTTTTGCATATACCAATATCGTCACCTCAACATACATCTATGAGCATTAGGGGCCAACAGCGGGTATTATTATTCGTCATTCAGATAATACCTAAGGTCTTCTATGGGGATTTGTATACATGCTCGTATGTTGATCGGATTTTGAGGATGATTCCAGGCATTAGGGGGAGATTAATACCACAAAATAGAATGCCAGGAATCAGAATGTTTATCACATTGAGTCCTCACACCCACGTACCAAAGAATATCTGAACCTTAGTTCAGAATATTTTATTTGTAATACATTACAAATAGCCTGCCAGATGCATTTGCTAATCAAAGTATCATCATATCCAATTCTATAGATAAATGTACCAGAAAGAGTGAAGGTACCAAATAAAATCACTCAACTCCGAAATCAAAATAAGAGGGGGAGAAGTATGGTCATTTGGGATATAGCTTATTACAAGCATCCGCGGAACAGGGGGAGACATCCTCCAGCATAGTAAATGCAAAATCAACATCATACATGTTGTTTGACCCTTCATGGATATTCAAATCCAAAAGCCTATGAATGTTAGCATTCTAAAGCCCAGTATAAGTGCACATAAGTTTAGACACTAGGTCATTGGAACAACCTAATTCCATTGTTGTGGGAAATGACATAGAGTTTTAAAAGGTTATTATTTTCACATGCTATATTGATTCCATTGAATCAATCATACAAAGACTACAAATTGTCGACATATACTCCTTCTCAAGATTGCCATACACCTTGAACTGGATCCAAACCAAAAGTCCTAGGCAGAGTGTCTCCACACTCAAATTGGGTCAAATTAAAGGTGGCAATTAAAGAGAATTGCTCTTGTTCAATAGTGAGAAGTATTTACCACAGTAATATCTTCTTCTCATATTGCATTCTTTATGAAAGCAAGGTGGTGAAACAACAAGAGCTTGTAGCATATGGTTTCATGAAGAAACCGAGCAACATACCTTTCATGGTATATGTGAAAAATTATGTTTCAACATTCAACCATTGGCAGACTAAATAAATTGGATTAGTTCAGACATATAAAGTCATCAGTAGACTATGTTCTGAATTGAAATTGCAACATACATTATGTTCAACTCAGGTCATTGTATGACTTGAAAAAGTCAAGTTGATTGTGGTACAATTGACTAAGGGAGTATCTTCCACAGAAGAATTACTCCAATTACTATGATTGCATATGTGTTCAAAATAATCCAAACTGGATTTTTTTTCATCATCTCGACACACAATACAAACAAGCAATCATTTTTTCACGGAATTTGAGATGAATATTTGGTTAAAACCAAATTATGCTTAAGTTTACAACTTAAGCACATATATCAGTTTTTAGATTGTCCATCAATATCAAAATAATATTGGATAATCATATCCATCATCACTTATGGTCGTTCAATCCCTAAAGATGGATAAATTACCATGTAGACCCTAGGATAACAACTACAGTGCCATAAAAAGCGCTCATATCTTGCAAATTGCAGAAGGCCAAATATTGCATTTGCAGATAACTTAGTATAACTCAAAATGTGCAACTCCTTCAAGCCATTTGGCAGGAGTCAAACTGGATATCAATAGATATATTATGGCACCAAACATCTTGATTTATTCAATCAAGATATAACCATAGTGATTCTAAGTTACTAGCTAAATAATCTCCATATTGCTAGAACATAAACTGATATCATGATGGTATAGTTCTAATGGGAGTCAATAGACTCTAACAACTACATCCATCTATCATTCTAAAACACCACTTATGTTTGTCACTATATAGAATGATTAAGTTGATTCTATTGAATCATGAACAACTATCTCTCAAGATACGCTTGGTATTGTATTGATATAATAGGTTTAATAGAGCAATATCAACCAGAGTATTGCTCAACATGTTTATTCTCATTTGTTACACATTGAGAAATAAACATCTTGCAAATCAAATATGTGAGAACCTCACAGAAAGTCCTTATCTACCGATAATGGTAAATGACAACTTTGCAAGGTTCAGGGGGAGACTCTCCCAAAATTTTAAACCTATTCAAACATCATATTGCACTCTTTTTCCTATATGAGTTTTTCCTCATATGGTTTCTCATAAGGTTTTAATGAGGCAATATCAATACAAGACTATATGTCATATTACCTATTTTTCTCCACCGGGGTTTTTAGAGGTGATATCAAGACATATTACATGTCATATCTTCTATTTTCTCTACAAGAGTTTTTAAGAAGATATCAAAGACATATCATTTCTCCTCATATTTTTTCCATTGGGTTTTAGGGGAGATTATTCAAATATGATCCACAGATCATAGTATTGATCTCAAAACTTTGTTATGAGTTTTTCCTCTCAAGGTTTTTCTCATATAAGTTTATAATGAGACAATAATCACATATGCCATATTATTTCTCCTCATTTTCTCACCGGGTTTTAAAGGAGTTTTCGATGGCATATACACATACAATTATGTTTCTCCTCAAGTTTTTCCCACTGGGGTTTGAGGAGTTTTGCCTGGTATATCTATCTACTTTGGTTTTTATTCCCACAGGGTTTTTCCAAAGCTTCAAGCAATAACTGATGAACAAACAATGGTGCCCACAAGAAGTCAATTGATCAAGGGGGAGTGTTAGGATTAATTAGGATTAGTAGTGATCAATAGACACCTTTTAGGAATAGACACCCTTTTGTATAGACACCACTTCTAGAGAGACACCCTTTCATAGAAAGGCACCCTTTGAGGGCACCCCTTGGACTTGTATATATATGTAACACACAACACAATAATTAATCATCAGTTCTCATTCTCATTTTCACTTAACATATACAAATAGCCGCTTACGCTAATGGCCATATGGCCCGGGGTTTGAATCCACTCGGGTGTCCAGCTCCCAACCCAAAATTTTAGGATATTTAATTGTTAGTTAACAATTTCTAGGATGAAGTAATTAGAAATTATGGTTTTTTTATATTACCATACCTCATTGTTCCTCGCATCCATTTGTAAATATAAAAAATAAAGAAATAAAGGTTCTATCCTTGGAAGGTGTGGGTGAACACACTTACACCCTTGGCCACTACCAGGTTAAGTCATCTTTGAGTCGTGTTTGAGTTTCTATTTCCTCTTAATAACAATGCCACCTAGGTGCCAACAAAATTGCACAGTTGGGCATTGGTACGCAATACTATAAACCGAAATATTGTTGTGGGTGGCAACAACAAATAGATGTGTTCTGGTTGACTTGATAAAATCATTTGAATCAACTCTGGTGTGTGCGGTAGAGATGGGCGTGGAGTGGGTCAAACCTATGGATCGTCGATCCGGCCCACGAAAACGATCCTAACGGGTCCCTTTTGGGTCACAGCCTCACGAACCATCGAACCGAAGGATCGGAGGGTTCGACCCATCCCTTCGCGATACGAGCTCGCTCATCTACCTCCTCGCCGACGCCGCTGCGTGAATAACACAGAGTCCGCCTTCTCCTCCAACGACCGGTCACACGGAGTGTTGCCCACTTTGGACTGAGCTTGCGTGGTTGTTGGGACGGAGACGACCGGGAAGGTGGCCGTCGCCGGTGAGGTCAGGCTCGACGCCACGGTGGCCATGGCAGCGACGAGATCTGAAATCCTTGGCGCCGCAGCAGCTGGAGCTCAAAGGAGTTGGGTTGAGGATCGAGCTAGGCTGGTGGTCGATCCATGGTTGCAAGGGATTTGGAATTGGTTGAGAGATTTGGCAAGGATTTGACCCTGAATGGAGCTGCTAGTTCTTGCTTTGCTGCTTGGACAGAGGAAGAAGAAAAGGAAAGGAAGAAGAACGACCGCATCCGCATCGAGAGCCGCCGGATGCTGCTCATGCTTTGCCACAGGGACATCGAGCTCGACATGGCCGAGGTCAACTCCTCCTCCGTCTTCCACCACCTCGCCGTCGGTCGGGTCAAGGCCTTTCACCGTCGGCCACCCCAACTAGATGCAAAAGCAGGAGCCATGGAGCTCGACGGCGACGGCCACGGGAGCCAGGACGGGTGGGAGATGCAGAAGCCGCTGTCGTGGAGCTGCATGATGACCGGCAAGCGCGCGTCCTCATCGCCGTTCGCCACCTCTAGCCTCGAAACCGGTCCGACCCATTAAAACCAATGGTTCAACCACGTATCCAGAGGTGATCCTTGCCTCTCTAAACGGATCGCTGAATAGTTCTAGGGTCGCTCCACGGTGCCCCTACGCCCATCTTTAGTGTGCGGGAAGCAAATACAAATGATCTTTGTATGATTGAAATGTGGCATTATTTGTATCAAATTAATTTTAATTTAATGCTACCTGAACTTCAATTTTCCTGTTAGTACAAAATGGTACATTATTTTGGTGGCTGGATGCTAACAGGAAAATATTTCTTTCGGCGGTTTGAAGGAACACTTAACAGGGAAAAAACATTTAGACCTGACGGATATCAAATTGTTTTTGTGTCTTTTTTGTCGGTATTTTCTGTTTTCCTACCTACGGGGAAATTCCAGTTTTCACTTGCAACACGTGTAGTTTATATGCATTGCAAAGTTGCAACTTGCAACCCGTGTGGTTCTCGAATATTTGTTTTGGGAGAAAAATCAGTCCATGAGACCACGACCATGACCATGAATCCACCCGCCATGTGAGTGGGGAACTGGAGATGGAGCTCTCGGATGGCAGCGGCTGGAATGGAACCAACCATGCTTGAAACGATTCTGGCGCGTCTTCAGTGACAGAGTGACAGTTCAAGCAAGATTCGGATATCGGTTGGTACTTGTCAGGGCCACATTATTGTTGTTGAAGAGATGTGATTTGCCACGGTCCGCTGTGATTGCGATCGGCATGCGAGATACGGGCACCACGGGGCCGGCGTGTTATACAAATTATCTTCGTCCATTCCAACGTGGAAGCGACAAATGACAGCAAACGATCTGCAAAGGATTTCACAGGCAACGTTGTTCCCTGCATCACACTGACACAATCAGCACTAACAAAGTAACAAAGCAATAAACATTACAGAGGACACGACGACAACACCTAGACCTAGTTTACGAACTTTACATATAATTTTAGACATTATTCGGGATAGCTCATCAGTCTGGTCTGGCCGTCGCGTGTTCACGCGAGTTGCTTCGATCAAGTGCCGGGGACGGCCCGCGGCGCCTCACTGTTATCGACCCTGGCGTTGAGGAAATCTATGGTGTGCTCGCCGCGCGCGAACGCGTCCCAGAACCCGTCGGCGAAGGTCTTGACGCCGACCCTTCTGTACATCGCCGGCCGGTCCCCGCCGACGAGCTCCGCCGCGGGCTCCAGGTCCCGGTGCGGCTCCGGCTGGTAGAAGGTCGCCAGCGACATCCTCTCCCTATCCCCCGCCACCACGCGGTGCGTCGGCGCCCGGAACGCCGCGTTGCTCTCATGATCTCCATCTCGTCGCCGACGACCACCAGCATCTCGCCGCCGCGGCCGAGCACGGGCACGCCCACCCACCGGCCGTCGTCCTTGAGCACCTGGAGCCCGCCGACGTCGCGGTCCAGGAGGAGCGTGGTGATCACGGAGTTGTCGGTGTGGGGCTTCAGGCCGTGCACGAGGTCGGGGCGCGGGCAGGGGCCAGGGAGGGTAGTAGGTGAACCGCGCGTAGGAGGCCACCTTCTCGCCGACGTGGCGGCCGAGGAAGAACTCCTCGTCGAAGCCCAGGGTGCGCGCCATGGCCCTGAGCACTTGCTTGGCCACCTGCTCGCTCTGCAGCGCGTACTCGTGGAGGAGCTTGGCGAGAGAGGGTGGGTGGCGGGGCCAGAGCCGAAGCTGCCGTGATTCCTCTGGCTGCACGGTGAGGTAGAGGCGGTCGCACCAGTCGAGGATCTGGTCAGCGGTGTCCACGCGGTCGATGCCGTAGCCCTTCGTTCTGGAACTCGCCGGCCTCGGTCTGGTTGGCGTACTGCAGCTTCTCTGACGATGGCAGGTGGAAGAACTCTCTTGCCGCCGAGCGGATGTCGTGAGGAGTGACTCCGGGATGCCATGGCCGGTCATCTGAAAGCTTGAAATAACTCACACTCTCTCTCGATCTATGCACATTTCAAAATTCATATATACATGGTAGTTGCTGAGTAATATTTATTTAATATTATGATATACTAGCTTATGGTTCAGGGATAATAAATATGGTGAAAAGTCCAATTTTCAATCTTTAACTATAGCGAAAGTCTTATTTTCAACATACAAATACAAAACCGGATATGAAAAGCCATCCAAGTGCCAAAACCGGGTAAATTTGGCCCTTTAGACGGTTTCCAAGAGTGGTTTTGCATTTTCTGAAAATTCAAAGAGTTTTAATTTAATAAAACAATTTACAATCAATTAATTTAAAATCAGAAAAATATCAAATTGGTACCAAAAAAATCCTTTAAAATGTAATATATCTCATGATGTTCTATTTTTCATTATTTGAATCTTATTTGTCCATATTTCTTGTATTTTATTACTTGACATAAAAACTAAAAATAAAAAATATGTAAGTAACTTCAAGTAGAGTAGCAACAAGTAACCTACATTTTTAGAAATTTTTTGGTACCAATTTCATATACTTATAATTTGAAATGAATTAGTTGTTTTTATTAAATCAAAACTTTACAAAAAAATAAAAATACAAAAGCACTCTCAAAACGACTCAAACGGCCAAATTTGTCCCAGTTTTGACAGTTAGATGGCCTTTCCAATTTTATAGTTATGGGTTGAAAATCTCACTTTTGCTACAGTTGAAAGTTGAAAATAGCACTTTTCCTCAAAATAATATATCTAAATAGTTAAAATCGAATTATATTTTGGAACAGAGCTAATAGTTTTCAAATTCTAAACCAAATATGGTCCAATCTCATGCACACGTACCGCAAAGAGCCCCCACGACTGGGGAGCGCCGCCTGAATCTTGGCGGCCTCCTCAACGTCGCCAGGCTCTGCCAGGCGCTGCACGTCCACGGTGGGGAAGCCCAACCCTGGCGCCTCGCCACCGCCGATCGGGCGGTCCTTCTCCCTCAGCACGTACCGGCTCGGCGGCGCCGGGAGGCCGCCTGTGGCCACCTCCTGCACCAACTGGCCCTGAGCCTCATGCACCATGCTTTCCTTTAATTCTTGCTTATTCGCCGAACTAGTGCCGACGCTACACTTGATAGAGCCCCGAGATATTCCCTCGCTGGCTTGCTTCGCTCGTGAGTTCTCACTCCGGGTCAGTACCCCATTGCCAATTTATAGCGGTGAGCTGGTGACATGGATGAAAGCTTCCATGAACGACGAGGTGAGCCCATTCGTGTTTCTGTCTTCTATCGGCGACGGAGGGCTACGGGCTACCTTGTACACAAGTGACGTATGTCACGTGTCCATTTCCATTGCATATATTGAGCCTATCTTTAGCTAGTAGTTATAGCATGACGGTGATCTAACATCTTGATATTTTTCTGATGTTCAGGGCAAATGATTGCCCAAAACTTACTGTTTTTTTGGGAGCGGGTATGCATTGTTGGGAGAAATCAGGATTATGTGGTGGCCATCATGCAAGATTCTTTCATTAAAAAAAAAGGCCATGCAAGATTTTATCAGGGGATGTTTAGGGCCTCCTCTTGCGCCATTCGATCGTAGCCATCCATACTTCCATCAGACGATTGCAGGGCTAGCTGCCAACTGGATCGATGTTTTCGTTCTTGAATTCCAACCTTCTCAATGAGTTCCAAAAAGAGAAGTTACACAAACGCGACCATAAAGCAGTAAATTATATACCTCTGCATTTCTAAAATTCATGGATATAGAATATGTTGCAAGTTCAAACTCAGAAGACATTTTATATGATCTGCACAGCAAAGGAGAATTTTCCGCAATCTTCTTATCATAAATTGTATGTATTCAAAAATTTTCCTGGTGCACACGGTCTCACATTTTTGTGGAAATGTGACTGCTAAAATACATGTCGTGACATTGGATGATATTTTGGTAAAATCCATGTCCATGAATTGACAGGAGAGATGTAGACTAATAATCTTTTCTTTTATCTTGAACAAAATGAAACAAGTACTAGGTACTAGGAAGAGCGCACCTAGGGGCGTGTTTAGTTCCACAAAAAAAGTCAAAAGTTTTTACCTAGAAAATTATGTCAATTCATTTTTTCTCTCTATGCACGTGACCCAATGCATAAACTTTTCACTCATCTAAACACCCTATTGTTCACCGGAAGAACTGATCTGACTAGCGAACTATGATATTTTTCCCTATTGGGACCACCCTATGCAGTAGGATTAGTACAATTATTCCCTTACTCGCAACAATGTCAGGAAAAGAATCCATGTCCATGGGTCTACAGGAGATGTAGACTAATATCTTTTCTTTTATCTTGAAACTCAAATGAAACACTATGTACTGCCTTCGATTCAAAATATTTATCACCATTGACTTTTTTATAATTATTAATGTTTGACCATTCATCTTAAAATTTATTACAAATGTACAAAAGTATAAATATTATACTGAACAAAATAGACTGAGGTATTGATTAACCTTTTGAATAAGACGAATGGTTAAATGTCATGATCAAAAGTCAAAGTGACAAAGGGGGTGTTTAAATAGAGGAGAGAGGGTGAACCTAAAAAACCGTGTCAATTCTTTTCTTCTCTCTATAAGTCTCAATGCAAAAAGGTTTTCACATTTTTACTATCTCTCCTACCGTCTAAACACCCCAAATATTTCGATACGGAGGTATACTAGGAAGATCACATCAGGATAGTATTGACCAAGGTAACTGATTGATTGATGATCTGTCCAGTGAACTGTATGATATTTTTCTTATTGGGACCACCCTACCAGTAGGATTAGTACAATTATTCCCTTGTGAATTATTGAGTGTTGTTGACAAAGCACATACTACATCTCTGGTGTTTGCTAGTCCGTGTGGGGTGCAATTGGAGGCAAGGTTTTTTTTTCCCGACCGCTACCGGTCTGGATACCACGGTAACCGGTCAAACCGGTCCGGACCGGTAGCCGTACCGGCCGGTTGGAAACCGGACAAATTTAAAATTTCAAATTTGAATTTAAAAAATTAAAAAATAAAAAAAATCTTTAAAATACTTTAAGGTGAGTAGATTGTAATGATGTCAAAATTTTTCAAATATTAGTTCATTTAGAAGTTCAAACAGCCTACTAAATCAGCACGTTAAACTTCTAATGCCCGCAAAAAATATTAAATGCATTAATATTTGAAATTTTTTGACACCGTTATATTCTACGCACCTTAAACTATTTTTCGGAATTTTTTAGAATTTTTTTTCAATTTTTAATTAAAATTCGAAAATTTGTCAAACCGCTCAAACCGGCCGGCTCACCGGTCAAACCGACCAAACCGACCGGTTTACCATTCGAAACCGGTTGAACTGCGGATTTAATTTGGTTTTTAAATTTGTCCGGTTTCTACCGGTTTCCGGTCAAACCGGTCCGGCTAACCGCTACCGCCGGCCGGCGGTTTGGCCGGACCGGTCGGAAAAAAAACCCTGATTGGAGGTATATGCGCAAAACCATGCATGCTACTTGGTAGGGAATACAGGTACAAATCCAACCTTGACACTCCCTCCGTTCTAAATGAATCAAACAAGTTTCTTCCTAAGCTCAGGAGAAGCATGTCTCTCTTTCTGACTTCAAAATTTCTCTCTATATAATGCCCCTCTACAAAGTTCAGCAAAAGAGTAAGCGCTTTATTAATACAACGCATAACTCAAAACAATAAATAAGGCTCAGGCGAATTGGCTTGTAGTCCAATGGTAGGACGGTCCAGTGGGACGCTACCCACCAGGGTTCAAATCCTGGTGCTCGCACCTTTTCCTGGGATTTTCCAGGATTTACCGGCGTTATGCGTTAAGTGGTAAGCGACGTTCCCGTCGACAACGAGGCGCCGATGGTGACTTCGGGAATCTCCAAATCTGCCATATGCTCAGTCCTTCGAAGGTGCTCATAGGGGTAGGGTTTGCGTACGTGTGTTCATAGGGGTGAGTATGCGTGCGTGTTGTGAGCGTCTGAGTTGTACTGTGTAATTCTCGACGCCGATGGTGACTTTGGGAATCTCCAAATCTGCCAGATGCTCAGTCCTTCGAAGGTGCTCATAGGGGTAGGGTTTGCGTACGTGTGTTCATAGGGGTGAGTATGCGTGCGTGTTGTGAGCGTCTGAGTTGTACTGTGTAATTCTAAAAAAAATAAATAAGGCTCCGAAGGAAAATTAGGGATTGCACCAATTCTCTGTCTAATTTCTCAAATTGAGCTTTAGTTTCACGCATGATCGGCCCACGAATTTTGCCTGCTTTGGCCCAGAGGTCGTCGGCACGCGAATTTTTTTAATTTTTATATTTATTATTTTATGAATTTTTAAAAATAAATATTCAAACAAAAAAATTGCAGAAATATACGCCTGTCGCCAGTTGAAACGGCTACCGCCGGTTCAAACGGGGAAAGGCATAAAAATCGCCGCAACAGGTAAATATCGCCAAATAAACTGGCGATAGGGGCCACCTGTTTCAGACGGCGGAAGGATCGCGCACCGCCCATTGAATCGGTGGCAGGAACGTTGCTTTCACGCTACAGGAAGCATGCAAGACTTCAGTAGTGCGCATGTTAGCTATCAACGGCTTGGCTTGTTTATACGTGAACGTACGTGAAAACGTTGTTTCCGTGGCACAGGATCAATGATGGGGCGTGTTTAGTTTTCTCCCTAAAAAAATTTCACCCATCACATCAAATAAAATCATACATGCATGAAGTACTACTATATAGACGAAAAAAACCCATTACATGGATGGAGTGTATTTCGTGAGACGAATCTAATGAGCCTACTTAATCCATGATTTGCAACAGTGATGCTACAGTATCATCATCTAACCATGGTTTAATTACCCTCTAATAACCCGTCATTAGATTCGTCTCGCGATTTCCTGACTAGATCTGTAATTTGTTTTATTAATAGTCTATACGTTTACTACTTTTAAATGATACATTTTCTTTGATGTGACAAACATGAAAAGCTTTTCACCCATCTAAACACCCATAAAAAGTGAAAACACTACAGGAAACATGCAAGGCTTCACTAGTGCTGACTCAGGTTAGCTCGTGAGGTCTACACGTGAATGTGAAGATTAAACGTTGCTTTCATGCTACAGGAAGCATGCAAGGCTTTAGTGATTGTGAATTGTGAAAACGTTGCTTTCATGCTACAGAGCTCCTGCTGCAGGTTCAATTGGGTCCCTTCGCCATCTGAAACGGCGATAACCCCTGCCACCGGGTCAATATACTTATCGCCGTATGAAGTGGCGATTTTTACTTCTATCGCCGTTTGAACCGGCTATAGCCATTTCATGCGGCGGCAGAGGTATATTTCTGCAATTTTTTTGTTTGGATATTTATTTTTGAAAAATCATAAAATAATAAATATAAAAATTAAAAAATCTCTCGGCACGCGTGCTCAGCCCAGCTAAAAAACGAAGAGAAGGCCCAAACAATCTACAGTCCAGGCCAACTTGCCAACAGGAGCACAGCGCCAGTCCTCTGTCCTCCTCGTCTTCTCGACGCCCGGCAAACTGCGCCGCCCGCCGCGCCGTGCTCCCCGCTCCGGCCTCCGACGACGCCCCCCCGCTTGCCGAGGCCGTGCTCCGAGGTCGCGCCCCTGCCACCGCTGCGAGCTGGCACCTGGCAGTGCTGCATCTAGGGTTCGGCCCAGACGTCGATTCGCCGTCTCCGACCGCCTCGTCCCGTTTTGCTCACCCCGGCCGACCCCCTCGTGTCCTTCGGTGGTGAGCTCGAATTTCGCCTCTCACAAATCCCTCCGAATTTCATTCGAAATCCGGGGCAACGTTACCAATTTTATGAATCCCGGTGCTGTAGAGTTCCATTCCGTACATTGCCATGCCCTATACTTCGTACTGGACTCAATTTCATGCTCAGATTTCAAGTCTCTAGCTCAGGTCACCTAGGCTTCCTGAGATTCGATCAAAACTTGTTCAACTTCCATACATATGTGCCTCAATTTTGGCTGATATGTGATTTTCTGCTACTGTTGTTAGATAGCCGAGGCATGAAGAGCAATGCCATTTGTATGCCGAATTAGATGTCGTAAAATTTGGCTAGGACTACCCCAGGTTAAATCCTGGTTCTGCCACTTCCCTGCTGGTGAAAGTGAAACAGAGCACCCAAAACCCTAATGTAAGCAATTGGTTTAGTCATTTAGGATCTGGCCCAGTTGCAATCTATACATGTATTATATACCTATTTAACTACTAACTTCAATTTCATTAGTGAAAAACATCAGGTGTGCCGTGTACATGTGTACACCCATGTTCTATGCTGGGTCCACCCGTGATAACTAGGATGCTTATTTGTATCTAATGACCAAGAGATAAACAGGTTTTGCTATGTCAGTACACGCATAAAAAACAATTATATGTCTGTATTTGTCACATTTTATTTTTCAACTCTAAAGTCTAAACCCTGTGAGGCTGTGATGCTTTTGTACACTGTTCTCCTGAAATCCTTATGCGTACTTCTTGCACAAAACAACTACAAACTTGGGCAAGTAACTATTCTTATTCCTGCAGAGGTTGCCCTCCCATGGAGACATCCAACGAACAGGCCTCCGTGGACTATGCTGATTTCAAGGAGAAGGTTAAGAGGACCATATATATCGATCAGCTTTCTCCTCAAGTTACGGCCCAAGTCATCAAAGCAGCTCTTGCCCAGTGTGCAAATGTTGTCAATGTGGAGTTCATTGTCAACTACACAATTCCCTATGATATTCCTTCTGCCGCGTTGGTGGAATTGGACAATGATATGCAGGCCAAGGCTGCTGTCGAACTGATGACTGATTTCCCATTCATAATTGGTGGAATGCCAAGGCCTGTAAAAGCTACCCATGCAAAGGCTGAGATGTTCCAGGATCGCCCTCCTTGCCCTGGCCTTAAGAAAGATTTCCGCTGGATAAAGCAAGGGGATGATGGGTACGAAACAATGAAGAACCTGAAAACCCTTGCAAAATGGCAAGAGTCAGAGAACATGGTTCTCATAAAGGTAAATTCTTTAGTTCACTTGTGACCGCAGTCTTTCATGTTTTTTTATGCTAGTATATTAAGTCCTGCAAAAATATGCAGATTATGTCGATACATTTGTGTACAATAAAGAGTTGGTTTTACTGGCCATTCTGTTTCTTTCAATGTTTAGACTGAACGACGCCTAGTTGCCACCTAAGCGACAAGGCGGTCGCTGGGGGCAAGTCGTCCCCAAAGCCCATAACCAAAAGAGCTACAGATGAAGGGAAAGAGGGAGCACAGGCAAGGGAATAGAATGAGGGGAACCTGCATGCAGCACAGCTTGCTCTCCACCTCCCCAGCTGTGGTGCAGTTGCTAATGTATCTCTTCCTCTGCTCAACCGTAGTGGTGACAATCTGGAAGTAGTCAATGGAGGTGCTCCATCTGGATAGGATTAGGGGGAGGAGTGATTGAGGATCCACGGAGGTGCTTGAGAAGGCGGGGCTCGTCATCCCTTGTGCTGTGCTTCACTGCCTGCTGGTGGTATCAGGGACTTGGGAGGTGACATGTTGTGCATGCGATCGGCAACTAGGGTGTGGGAAGGGGTTCTTTATGGGCTAGTTTGTTGGTTGCATGTTGTGGTTGTAGGCTGTCAATGCTTCTATTTTGATTTTGTTGTCTAATATTTGTGAGTGTGGTTGTCTCCTTACCGCATTGTGTTTATCGCCTACTCCGTAGGTGATAAGAAGGTGCCGAGTGTCTGCAAATTGCGTTACAGCCTTAAGAATATCACTATATCTGGCTAAACATGAAAGAGTGAGACCTAGAGTTTCTCATTTGCTAATTCCCTAGACTTGAGACCATACCTTCTATGAAAACTATACATACTTGTCAGATTGGTGCATGTCCAAGTACTGTGTTTGCACCTAACTACAATACTGATAGTTGGTGGATATGTAGTTGCTTTGATCTTGAGTTCAAAATTATACATGAAATTACTGACATGGAGCTGTTGTTTTTACCGTCTCAGAATCTACTGGATGAGGAGAAGGAACTGGCAAAGCAGCAGCAAGAAGCACTTGACGGGAACTGCATGAAGTACGGCATGCTGGAAACTGTGATGCAGAACGGAGCCATCAAGACTCTTGCTCATCGTTACGGAGTGAGCCTGGATGGCTGATGGGTCACATTCATGGAACAACTTTGCAGTCCTGGGCGTTGGTAAATAATGTGATGAATTAGATTAGTTGTGATCTGGTAGCTGGATCCTGCGGTGTAACAATTGGCCCGAGTTAGTTAGTATGACTGTTGCTGCATTAGAATCCGAGATAATGGGATAATGGCAGCCTGTACAGCCTTTTGTTTCTTAGCCTGTAACATGGCACCGTAACTGAAGCATCCACTGTCGTGTGACGTGTCTCGTGTATATATTGCTATATGAAACTGGAGTACCTTTCCTTCTTGTGTCCAAGCCACCAGGGTTCCTTCTTTCTTCTTTCCTTTCTGCTTGCAAGGATTGTGCCGTGTGTCAACAACTCAACATGGTGTGTGCTCAAAAGAGTTCTGATGCCTTCTCGTCTGCTTCTTTACTGTTGTCAGGTGCTGCTTCTTTACTGTTGTCAGATGCTGCTTCCGTGTTAGCAAAATCTGAGGAATGTCCCTCTCCTGCCCTCGTGGCCTTTTTTCTGTTTGTGCATTTCATTTTTTTTCTGACGTTCCAGGGTCTTTGTCTCTGGTAAGCCTATTTCGCATTGAGTTCATCACCATTCTGTACAGGTGTTACCGTGTTGGCAAAGTGTCTGTTTTTTGACACGAGCAGGAACAGCGCACGTTTAAGCGCTAGTTCGTGGAAAAGTATCCCCTTTTCATGAAAAGTTATCCACTTAGAGAACCGTGTCAATTCATTTCTATCTCTATGAACTCTTTTATAGAAACAATATTTTTTTTTACTTTGCACTCTTTCATAGAAACAGTATTTTGTCGTACTTTTCGCTCCTTTTCCTACATCTAAACAGCCTCTAAAATGTTTCTGCTGCGTGCAGGTGCGGCGGGTCGTGCGGCGGAGACGCAGAGTAAGCACCGTCACGTCAACCAGTGGGCAAGGCGGTGATCCGGCCAGCGGTGACCTCCGGCGAGGCGGCAGGTTCGCGCTCGTGCTCCGGCAAGGCGGCGCTGTTCACGGCGCCCGTGGTCGGGCCGGGCCGCACCGCACCGACTGCAGCTCCGACGCTTGCGTCCGTGAACTTGTACGGCGTGAGCCTGGTGAACGGCATCAACCCGCCCATGGTGATCAAAGCTAGAGCCTAGAGCTACGTTATTGTTGGGCGCTTGCAATCTTCTATGACCTGTACAAATGGCGACTGAATTGTTGATGCAAGTATCAGGTCACGATATCACACAAATTCTTGATCCTTTCCTATGGGAAGCTCGCACGTACCGGGATATTTTGGCGAGCCACATCCCCACATTTACTCTTGTAGTAATTTTTTCACTCGACGTCAATCTACAGGCGAATACTTTCATGGCTCGAATAACTTATCCTCCTAAAATATGGTTAAGTATTCTGATAGAACAATATAATTCTAGCTGGATAGTATCTTTCTCCGGTTCACAAAAGTACAGTGCATACAAAATGCCACATGTACAAAAAAATTCGTCAGGGTATGCAGTCAGGATCACGCCTTCTGTTCCACTCAAGCATTGGAACAGACTTTCTCTGGGAATGATGATCAAAGAAACAAACCGTTAGCCCCCCAAAAAAAGTCTCAGAACAGCCCAACGATGATAAACTGTTTTAGTTAAAGAGGGGGCTCCTACCTTGTCTAGAACTGCTGCAGCACAACCGGTCATCATCGACGTAAGTTGCATTCACTCCCATCATCCATGAACCTACTGATATATCATCATGTGCGTAGCTCTGAAGTGACGCACTGCACAAAGAAAGGAAGAATTTTATTCAGATAAGAAAATTTAGATGATGAGAAACCTGGTTTGCAGAAATGAAGCACCAGAAAATGGATGGTTTTTTTTTCCTGCAGGGTAGAGGATTTTGGCAGCACATATGTCTTACTAGAAACTTCTAAAGCTCAAACTTTGACAAGGGACATGCTTAACAGCATCCTTGCATCTAGAAGAACAATCAGTAAGCATAATTTGATATGTTATGTCCTTTAGGCTGTAAGCATATTTCATACCCTACCATATATTAATTGGTGGCAATTTGGCAACAAATTCACTATGTGTTTGCATAAAGAAAAAGTGTCAAAGAAAGTTAGATACAAAAGAGTAAAATTGAAAATACTGCAGGGTATGAAAGATTCAGACTAAATGATGCAGTTTGTGCTGATCCAACTTGTGCATGGGATGCTTTCAATTCAGAAGCTCAGGAAATGCCACACATGCAGTGGCTTAACTTGGATGCTGTTGCTCAAAGCCAGTTTAACTTTACGATGGTTAAGGTAAAATAACACAGGGAGATGCAAAACAATTACCTATTTATGTTGATGTAACGAGCCAAATTGTTTGAGAGAATAAACAAAGAACCAGAAGCATGGCGAAAATACCTGTTTTATGTAAGTTGAATCATGGTCAGTGAGAATGAAACGGCAAGACAGCACAAAACAAAACAAAAACAAAAATTCTTCTGCATATGTAAGAGTTTAATCCAAAAAGGCCCTTGAAGGTTAATGATGTATTGATACGAAGACAAAAAAAAAGGCCAAAGGCTCTGTGCTGAAAGTGCAGGGTGCAATACATAGTGTCATTCTTAAATTTAAAAATGAACTAGGATGGGCATCACAAGGTCGACACAAGCCCCCAGGAGGGAGTGCAACTGAATTCCAATTACTAGATCAGTGGATTTTATGGTGAAACCATCTGCTGCACCTACTCATGGTTATGTCAATGCACAGTAGATAACTATAGATATCCCGCAGTGAGGTTGACATCACATGTTGGAAAATACGCTAACAGAAACTTAATCAGTAAGGGTATGAGCTATTTCACACTTGTTGAGGCTAGGTAGCAAACAGGCACACTTAAAATTTATTAGCCCAAAATGCTGCAACCAAGAATTAGTTTAGGCCCTGTTTGGATCCACTCCAACTAAAATTTAGCTAGCTAAAATGTAATGACTCTTTTTAGCTAGCTAAACTTTAGCTAACTAAACTTTAGCTGGGGATGTTT
Organism: Urochloa ruziziensis; assembly: GCA_015476505.1. NCBI lineage: Eukaryota > Viridiplantae > Streptophyta > Magnoliopsida > Poales > Poaceae > Urochloa > Urochloa ruziziensis. Next base: position 33,724,626 of record CM027126.1, on the reverse strand, counting down.
GGATCCCCTAGCTAAATGCTAGTTTATTGACTATAATACCCTCCCAGGTGCAAGAGGAGATGAAGATTGCGATGGTAGTGGGTGTAATTTTATCAAACCATTAAGGGCATTTCAGTATTTAAACAGTTTTAGCTGGGTTTAGCTACTCTCAACCGGCTAAAGAAAAATGGTCTTTCCCATTAGCTAGGAGAAGTTTAGCTGGATTTTAGCTGGAGATGCTTGGATCCATCTCAACTAAATTTAGCTAGCTAAAATTTAGTTGGTGGATCCAAACGGGGCCTTAATGTTCATACAGAAAGAAAATAGTACCTACTCCAGGAAAAGTAATTAACTAGTTGAAGAGAATGGACATGTCCCAATTTACTCACGTTTTAGAATCTCCAAATTTCCACCACTCGGGTTCATACCATTGTTGACCCCTGAAATGCAGATGGCATTAAATCGCTTTAATAGCTAAAGAGAGGCAAATGCATTCTGACTACAGTGCCATTATTTCTTGACAGTACAACAATGGAAAAATGAATGCAGCAACTACAAGCACGAATTTTCTCAAGTTCATTCAATACTCGATAGTAGCACCTAACGCATTAGCTGTTCATCAGAATAATCTATTAATGAAACTGAAATGTCAAAAAATCTGTAAATCCACAAGGTTGTTGGATTGGAGAAAACATGGTTACTCGGTAAAGTTCACTACATGGCCACAACTTTTGTAAGGATGTAGCATAGAAGTAGCATTACTGAAACAAACAGATAAAAAGGGCTACTTCCACTTAATACTTCAAGGGGCAAAGGCTAATTGGTGTAATAGATATATCCACAGCTAGGTAACGAATAAATTGAAGAATGGTTAAGTGAAAGAAAGCACATACTCATCGCTTACGACAACCCCTGATTTCATACAGCCCATGTACAATCCTTTGTCACCTCTACGGCCTTCAAGCATCTCAATTAACCCAGCTGACAGAACAATTGCAATGAGTCAATGCCTCAATAGGGAAAAAGGAGAGGCTGATATCAACACTAGGTATACCAGTACATGTAGAAAACAGGAAAAGCATTACCTAAGTCAAGATTAATGTTATCCTCAACTTTGACATAGAATTCTGCATCCCAGGCTTCAACCGCGGCGCTGAAGAAAAACTTTGCTTTGCTAGGTAATTCTTCTGTAGCCTCTTCATGACTTTCCTGCCCAACCATTTGATTATTATGTATGTAAGTCACATATTATTGTCCATGAAACGCTAACAACTTAATAGACCACTGATGAAATGTATAAGGTCACATGGGTTTAACCTAGTCTTTGATGGAAGAAAGAAAGGTCTAAACTCTAAAGTCTTGTTCAGGTACTACAATATTTGAAGGACGGTTGAAAATGAGCTACTAGGACCTTACAAGAATCAAGAAGTCCTTTGTACTCCGATTTTCATCATCAATATTACGGTCCAAGCTATCACCTCTATTTGCACTGCAGGTAAAAAAAAAGTACACTTCATCAAGAAACCAGGATACGGAAAAGAAAGTAAGAATTCTTAGAAAATAAGAATGGCATAATCCAATTCTAAACTAAGAACTTAGATGCAATAACTAAAGGGTCTAGATCCAGAAGAACACCTCCGACCAATCACAAAACGAATAACTACACCCTTTTCCTCGAGCTTCTTTAGAGCATCACCTGCAATTTACATTGATATGGGAGAACTGAGTCACACTTGTGAGTTGGAGCAAATCCTTGTACACAACAATTTTAGCAAACTAATATTTAACTAGTATCCTGTGTTTATTCAGCAATCTCGATCAATTTAGTTTGCAATCTCTTCAACTAGCACTCTCAAATCAGTGATGTTTTCAATCTCAATAGGTCTCTAGGGGTACTTGTTGTTGTTGTTATCAGGGGCATATTATTCTGCCTCTAAGAACTGGAAAACCCAAACGAACTAACAAGAGCAACAAACCTCTGGGCATCCACGATCCACGGAAGACGTTCCTCTTGAGCCGGGAGCCAAAACCAGTGTAAACTCCAATGACAGCAAGAAGCTGCTTCTTCTTCTCTGAATCCACAGCAGCAGTCCTGTTCCCCCACAAGTACCCCTCGCTCTTGGCCTTGGTCAGGTCCATCTCCGCCTCAACAATCTTCCTCCCGATCTCCCTGCCATCGGAACACTCACTTCGAGTCAGCAAACCCGGAACTCACACAACCACGCCCGAAATTCCCGTCAGGAGAACTGAGAACTCACTTGCATCCGAGGTTCCTCAGCTTGTCCTCCACCGACAGCACCTTCGGGAGCTGCAATCAGGCGCCATCGTCAGGGCCGACCAAGTGATGATTAAAAATGCGAGTACGAGGAGAGAGAGGGGAGGCGAGGAGAGATCCGCACGTTGCCGGAGTTCTTCTCGAGGAGGCCCGACAGGATCGCCCGGGTCTGCGCATCCTGCCACAACCTGCGACGGAGTGAAAGGGAAAAAACATCAGGACCCCCCTCTCTTGGGCGTCTCGGATCGGGGCGCGCGGGGGATCTGAGCGGGGATTGGGGGGACGTACCGGCCGGCGATGTAGAGCCAAGCGAGGCAGGAGAGGAAGGCCATGACGAGAGGGACCCTGCCCGAGGCGACGCCGGCGGAGGCAGAGGCGGAGGCGGCGGCCGAGGAGGAGGATGGGGCCTTGAAGCGGCGGTTCTCGCGGCGCATGGCGCTGGCCAGCGTCTCCATGGCGGACGCGGGAGGGGGAGATCTCCGGCGCTCGCCGGGCTCTCGGCGGCTGCTCTGTGCTTGCTGCCGTTAATGAGAAGCTTCTTCGTTCATTATGCAGAAATTGAAGGAAGACGCCAAGGTACCTAATTGTGGGCCATAGAAGGCCCGAGTTGGGCCGCGTTAAAGATCATAAGATCATAGCCCAATTTAGCTATATTATGCCTTTGTTTTTCCTCTCGAGATAAATCCATAATTCATGTCATCCGTTGCAACTTGCAGTGAAATAGTGAGCAACCTTATGCTCCCTACACTGATGTTCAATTTCAAGGGGCAACTATGCCCCGCATGTGCGGTGGGCCGCGTGCCCCCGCGCTCCGCCCGAGAGAACAGTTGTACTCCGTATTTCCCTCACACAGTCCTATTTTTTCTTATGTGCGGGTCGCATAAAGAGAAAAGTTTGAAAACAATTCATAACTCATGAACTGAATGTTCAAATTAAATTCTGATCACACCACTGTATTTGTTTCGATGAAATCTTCAAAACTAGATCACACTTGGCTATGTTTAGGTAAAAAATATATGGACCATCTTTTTTAAAAGAAGCAACAATTCATTCGATTTTAATAACTAGAACAAATCATGTGACCATGCGGAACAAAAATATCGTATAGAAGGAACATAAATCTTAACATATGGAACAAATCATCTAGTGAAATAGAAAGTAAGTTAAAGTGGAACAAATCATTCGCACTTGAGGAAAAAATATCATATGAAAGGAACAAAATATTGTATGAAAGGAACTTAAATCTCAACACGTGGAACAAAATATCATGCGAAAAGGAACATAAATCTTAACATGTGAAACAATATATACAGATTATACACTTGGAAAAAATGTATCCAGGAGAAAATAAAACATTATACACTTATACCAAACTATATATAACTAAGATTTATGTTCCTTCACACTATGGAAAAAAGTAAAAAATAAACGAAAGAAAAAATAAAAGAAAAGGAAACATAAAGAGGAAAACAAAAGAAAAGAAAATTAACATAGAGAAAAAAAAGAAAAAAGACGAACAAACCTGGCGACACCATGCCCTTGGAGACATGGGCATAAAACACTGGAAAAAAATAAAAGTGGTAAGGAAAAAAGACATAATAAAAGTGGGGAAAAATGGATGAAAAACAAATAGGAGAAAAAAAGAAAAACAAAAGAAAAAACGCAAAAGCAAACCTGTTGTCCGCTCAGCTGACCCGTGACGGCGACTCACCTGACGCGTGACAGCGACCTCCTGCAGCGCGCTGCTCTCGGGTAGGTGTGCGGGGACCGCCGTGCCACCGCATGTGCGGTATATAGGAAATCCGCAATTTCAAACCCGTTATTGGAGCTCAATTAACGAGCATTTTAATTTCCTAGATGCCAATGTAGTAGACCCATTTGTAGCAATTCGCCGTTCTTGGCACTTGTGGATCTTGAAACAAAAATTAGGAGGGACTTCGTCCCTTCATCGTGTACCTTTAGACCCTCCTTTCAAGCTTAAGTTGCTATAAATTTGTAGGAGAGGGGAAGGGGGGCTTAGGAGGGGCTCCATGGTTCGGTAGGAGGGACTCTAGCCCTGGGCGCGCCGGTGCTAGATCCGTCCCTGTTTCTTAGAGCTCAACAACGAGCATAACTTCATGACCCAATATAGCCCGATTTGCAACAAATCATTTCTAAGATGGTAACTAACCTTCTCAGCATGGGAATAACTTCACTTCTTTCTGCAACCATGCGAAATCATAAAAGCTAGTGTAGTAACATTGCATGATATGATTATCGGAACTATGATCAAATACATTTGCCGCCAGTCGCGTTACTAATCTACTCTCTCCGTTCTAAAATAGTTTGACTCTCTAAGAAAGTTAAAATGACTTATATTTTAAAACGGAGGGAGTACCCAAAGACATCAAACATCCATAAATAAATAAAAAATAATTACATTAAGACGAGGTTCCTTATGATGCAATATGAAAACATGATCACCCGAGCATGCCTATCTATTTTCTCAAAAATGGTTACGACGTGTGTTGATAGGTTTTGGAGTGTGCACGCATATACATGTGCACAGTGTTTCAAAAAAATATTTTTTGGAAAAAATGTTACATTAGACATGTAACACAGTCATAATGGGGACTGACCGAGTCACCCACACGACGATTGCTGGCGAAAACGAGCAACTGGTACGAACCGATCTAGCTGCCTGCGCGGCTGCGCCCGAGCGGCTCGGTGGCGCCCGTGCCGAACCAGAACCCACTCGACACGCCCCGCCCACCAAAACCCTCCTAAACCACCCGCGCCACCGGCCATTCCCCTCCCCGGCGCCGGCGGCCATGGCGCTCCTCCGCGCCCGCATCCGCCGCGATCCCTTCCTCCCGCGCCACTTCTCCTCTTCTTCCTCCTCGCCCTTCCCCCCTCCCCCATCCGACCCCGCCTCCGCCGATCCGTCCGCCCCCTCCCCCTTCGCGGACATCCGGGATCGCCTCAGCTCCACCGCCTCCGCCTCCCGCAGCGCCGCGCCCCCCATTGACGATCTCCGCCACAAGCTCCGCAACTTCGCCAGGTCCCACCCCTCGGTCACCGCCACGCCCTCCTCCTCTTCGGGCCCCTCCTTCCTCGACGCCTTCGCCGCCGCGGCCTCCGCCCCCAACCGTCCCTCTTCCTCCCCCACCTCCACGACCCCCCTGGACTTCCGCGCGCTCCGCGACAGCCTCAACAAGCCGGGCTCCTTGGCGGGGGGTCTCCCCTCCCCCAGCGCCAGGAATTTCAACTTGAAGTCCTCCCTATCGCAGCGGCGGAGGCCGGCGGGTCCGGAGGCGGCGCTCGGGAGGGACCTGGGGGCGAAGGGCACCGAGTTCCTGCGGCAGTACAGCTACGAAGACCTCGGCAAGCGACTGGGGGACTTGCGTCCCGTTGGGGCGGCGGGGAAGGACGGGAAGGAGTGGTTCTCGCTGGAGGAGCTGAGTGCCCGCCTCGGGAGGCTGCGGGAGATGGACAGGGAGAAGAGGGAGAGGACCCCGCTGGCCAAATTGGGCTTAGAAAAGCTGCGTGAGGTGCTGCAGGACCACGCGCTCCAGACCATGGATCTGAGGAAGGCCGGCGGAGGTAATGGAATGATATATTGCGCGGTTGCTCTGGTCATTTTTCCTGTTTAATTGTTCTCCAAGTTGGTTGAACTGATAGTAATTTTTTTTCTGGTTGCTTCCGATGCTGCGGCTGTGTTCAATTGGTGGTGGCAGTGCCGAGTATGTCAGCTTTGATGAGCTTTGTCGGGCAGACGGTGCAGGGCAAGCCACAAGAGGAGCTGGTGGAGAGGGTGAGCTTGGAGTGGAAAACATTAGTTGAATGGTGGCTCCTTTGTTTCCTCTGTTTAGGGGATGTGATTTTGTCGGTTGCTCTCTGCAGTATTTCCATCCTGACCACATGTCATCGGCTGAGAAGATGAAGCTGGAGCTAAAGAGGGTAAGGGACCAGTTCAAAATGTCGGAGAATGACTGTGGCTCTGCAAGAGTTCAAGGTAATTCCTTGACCTTCCTGACTGTAGATCTATGAGCTTCTGATCTAAGGGTCAATCAGAGGACAATGTTGTGATCGCTGCTGTTCTATTCAAAGAATCAGGGCTTTCTCAGATATCTAGCACCACAATTTTTGAAGTGAAGTTTGTCCCTTTATGCTACTAACTGCATATATTGCTGTGCCTAGAAGTTGTAGCGTGTGTTGCTGTTTCTTTGTAGTTAGTTGGTGGCAGACTAAATTGCTTCGACAATATGCAAAGATTTGTAACTTGCTTTTGTGAATTAAAGGGACTCCCTCTGATTCGAAATGTAGGTTGTTTAGGACATGGATGTGGTCTCCAATATGACATTTGAATGGCAATTTTTTTGTAAAACTACACTATTTTAAATAGAGAGTTATATACTGTGAAAGCATTTTCCATGATGAATCTAGTAGCATCAACCATGTGTTACTTATCCTTGTAATTTTAATTTATTCAACGGCCAAGTTAAAGAAAGTTGACCAACTAGAATCCTAAAACGAGCTCATCTGGAATTGGAGGGAGCATTGTGAAATCCGAGTTTTTTTGATTAATTCGTGTAATAATCATAAGCATTTTGGTTGTTTAATAATTTTATTTGCTTTTCCAACTAAACTTCTAGTTCCATTCATTTTGTCAGTCGGCAGACTGGTTTACTGGTTTTCCAATGACTATTTTCTTTTGAGTATATTAAGGAGGTACATAATAGTCAGCAGATCAGAAATGATGATAATCAATTAATCATCTACATTATGTCTCTCTGTAAATCTGACCTGTATAGTCCTTTCCCTTCAGTTGTCCTTAGGATTTAGTTGTTAATGCCAATTAAGTGAAGTGCCAAGGTATTTTTTTTCCCTAGCTACTGTAAAAATCTACAAACTTCCATCTGTTTTGCATGTGTAATTAGGAGAACTACACATACATGATCAGTGTGAGCTTAATGAGCAGCTGACTAGGATCCAAGTTACCTGTCACCCCACGAAATTTAAGTCTTTCATGGTCCTGCTTTTGGTTGAAATTTTGGTTATTAAGTTGATATTTGGTAGAACTGTTGGAGCAAGTGGTATTGGATGGATTTCTTTTATTGGAACGTTGAGGTAATTATGATGAAGTAAGGATTTTGTGTTTCGGGGAGCACATGCACACTATAACCACATCATTGAACATGCACTTTTTTTTATTCACCTGGCTTTAGAAGTACATACTACAGAAAGATTTTTTTTCCTATTGGACAAACAACCTTCAGTATAACGAATTTGTTAATATGATTGTCCAATTCTCTCTGATGCTTTAGGCTAGCTGTGGCCTGTGATATATATCTATCTATTTTGCCTATGTTCTACTTCTACTTATGTAAAATATTCCTCTTTAAATAGGACTATGTTGCAACTGAGCCTCATCTATGTTTTGCAGTAGCACAACTCACTACAAAAATCAAACATTTGTCAGCTACTCTGCATAAGAAGGTAAGTTTACAAAACATCTCTACACTTTTAATGGCGTACCTTCATAGCTTGTTATGACTGATTTATTTTGGTGAAAGTAATGTGTGATTTAATTATGATGCAGGACAAGCATTCTAGGAAGGGACTGCAAGAGATGGTCCAAAGGAGGAAGAAATATCTCAAGTACTTGCGTAGAACCGACTGGGATTCATACTGCCTAGTTTTGAAAAGCTTTGGGCTCCGTGATGTACCGGAATACAAGGCCCCGGACTACAAGAGCAAGAGCAACACCAAGTCCAAAACCAAGAAAAAGAGCAAAAGAAAGATGAAGGCATAATCATTTCCCCGGCTTTGACGTCATGACCAGAATTGGTAGTTAGGTACATCCCAGGCTCCGTATTACTCTGTATATGTCAGCATCAGAACCTTTTCTAATCTCAATTTTCTGCTCTTTCATGAGAATCGTTTGTCTTGGCTCGATTGCCGCAACTGTTTTGGCTCTTGGTAGCGCTTCACTTTGTTCTGTTGTTATATAAACTCGAAGAACTTAACTTCAAAAAAATAAACTCGAAGAACTATTGTTTACAGTTGAGGAACAAGCTGATAATAACAACAGTTGCTGCTGTAGAAGAGATCATCTCGTTGTTTTGAATGATAGTCCAAGTGGATTCTGCTATGCTGTAAGGCCAGTTTCTGCAAACAAAGAACGCAGGCCAAGAAGCAATCTGCTGATTGATTGGATTGCATTAGTGTCGAAGGAGCAGCTTTAACGTGATGTGCTATATACATACTACGTATCATTTTAGAGAAGATAGAGGAGACATGCTTCATAGCCGTTAGATGTAAATTACAGCCAATAAAATAATGAACATATGCTTTGAATGGCATCAAATTTTAATTGACTAGAGTAACTTCTCGTGAAGCATGTAGTAGAAGGAAAAAAAATGGCTTCTTGCTCTTAGTAACAAATTTCAGGTCTACTCTGAAACTAACTGCCGGCTGCACCCAGATTAGGCGGCTCATTTTCTGACCGATCCTCCACTGCAAGCAGGATCGACGCCGTCAAGGTCAGCCCTCTCACCAAGCATCTTGTTGAGATCTGCGTGCCTGCCTCTGTGGGTGCAAGCATTTAAGGCAAATGAGACTAAAGAAAATTTTCTAGTCGCTACAATATAGTTGTGTGCCTGTGTCGCTGTGAAGCTGCTGCTATAGCTTAATCCAAGATTGCTAATATGGTCTGAGTCGATCTGGCATAAAAAAATCATTAAAATAGGGGTTATACATATGCCTCGATTTCCATATCAGAGCTGAGCTTCGTGCTAACGTTCGATCCGCACATGCTTGTGATGCGTGTAGTTAGGGCCTGATGAGCTCCAAAGCGAATTAAGCTAAGCAGTAAGCATCCGATCCAACCGGCCGGCGGCACCTCGGCGTGCATGGCGCCGGAGTGCAGCCGCCGCGATGCCTCCTTCAGCGTGACCCTCTTGATCGTTAGCGCTGCACTCTGCATCGTCTTCACCGCCGTCTCCGGTCTGAGGACGCCGGCGGCGACCCCTTCTTCTCCGTAAAAGAGATCAGAGGCGCGATAGGAAAGAGGCGAACGCCGTGCCTCACGCTGGACGGCGGCTTCGTGTTAAGCCCGTGTTTAGTTCGCGGAAACATTTCGTGAAAAGATTTCGAGTTTTGATTTTATCAATTTAGAAGTAGTAAATGCAATGTTCGCCTTAGGCCGTGTACACGACGTTTAAACGCTACTCGATGGCTCACAGTGCAGTTTAGGGCCTAAACGGTTCATTACACGGTCTGCCCGTGTACTCGGTCAAACACGGTCTTACACGGTGTAAACGGTTGACTTTAAACGGTACAAAACGGATTTACACGGCGTGTAAACCCGTATAAGCCACAGTTTAGGCTATATACTACCTCGTATGTGTATGTCATTGTCATGAACTCGAAGGTGGGAATCAATATTGTTGTTTCATGTTGCCTTTTGGTTATATTTTTATGGTTGATTACATATGTTGTTGTGACTTGTATCACCTATGCCTCTATGATTCTCTAAAAATTGTGAATTGATTCCTATATTGCATATAACTATGTCATTTTTATTGATGTCGTACACTACCGTGTAATCCGTGTACACGGCGTTTACACGGCCTACACGCTAAACGGTGCCTGACCCAACGACTACCGTTTAGCGTTTAGGCTAACATTGAGTAAATGTAGACGAAAAAGGTGGAAAGTTATATGGATAGGTTGGAAATCCCGAGACGAATCTAACGATGGTAATTAGAGGGTAATTAATCCATAATTAGCGGATGATTACTGTAGCACCACTGTTGCAAATCATGGATTAAGTAGACTCATTAGATTCGTCTCGCGATTTACAGTCTATCCATATAACTTTTCACCTTTTTCGTTTACATTTAATACTTCATGCATCAAATATTCTCCTTTGATGTGATGGATGAAAATATTTTGGGTGGGAACTAAACATGGCCTAAATAGGCAAGGAAAATACCCCTTGCGTGGTTGTTACAGATATCAACGTGATGAACACGTCTTCGGCTGGAGATAGAGTCAATCTATCGGTTACAACAGTTAACAACAGAATCCTAAATACATACGGTCATATCTCCAGCCGTGACATATCCTCACGTGACTCATATTACATGTCTAATTCTCTAATACTCCTCCTCAATCATAACCGTCCTAGGTTAAGACTGTGCTTAAAATTTTCCAGCCGCCTCACCGTCAACGCTTTTGTAAAGCCATCTGCAACTTGATCACCCGTAGGTACAAACTCAATTTGTAGCGGATTCCGTGCAACACGTTCTCTAACGAAGTGATAATCAACTTCGATATGCTTTGTCCTGGCATGAAAAACAGGGTTAGCTGATAAATATTTTGCACCCATATTATCACACCATAGTATTGCCTTTTCTGTAGACTGAACCCCTATCTCCTTTAGCAAAATCTGAATCCACATGATTTCAGCAGTTGCATTGGCCACTGCCTTATACTCACCTTCTGTGCTTGATCTTGACACAGTGGCTTGTTTTCGTGCACTCCAGGATACTAAGTTTGAGCCAAGAAACACAGCAAAACCTCCAGTCGACCTTCTGTCATCCAAGGATCCTGCCCAATCAGCATCTGAGAAACCCGTGACTAGTAACGACTTTGATTTGCTAATCTTTAACCCAATCTTAGTATCTTGTCTGATGTATCTCAATATTCTCTTAACAGCAGACCAATGTTCCATAGTAGGTGAATGTAAAAATTGACAAACCTTGTTTACTGAAAAAGCAATGTCAGGCCGTGTCAATGTTAAATACTGTAAAGCGCCTACAATACTTCTGTACTGTGTAGCATCTTTAGCGCCCAGTGCAGTTCCATTGAAGGCCGAAAGTTTCTCACTGGTGGAAAGTGGAGAACTAGCAGGTTTGCAATCTGCCATATTCACCTTTTTCAACAAATCTGAAGCATATTTATCTTGAGTAAGAATAATACCATTATTTACCTTACTCACTTCAATACCGAGGAAATAATGCAAGTCTCCAAGATCTTTCAAAGCAAAATCTTGCTTCAACGCTTGTAGTAACCCATCTGTAGCCTTGTGTGTAGAACTTGCAACTATTATATCATCAACATATATCAACACATAAACCGTTACTCCATTCTTGTGAAAATAAAATAACGAAGTATCAGCCTTTGAGGAACAGAAACCCAGTGAAAGAAGTTTAGCACTCAGACGTGCATACCATGCACGTGGTGCTTGTTTTAGTCCACACAAGGCTTTGTCGAGTTTACACACAAAATTAGGCTTCGCTGAATTTTCATATCCCGGTGGTTGTTTCATATGAACTTCTTCTAATACACCATGAAGAAAGGCATTTTGTACATCTAACTGCCGTAAGCTCCACCCTTTTGAAACAGCAACAGACAAAATAATTCTAATAGTAGCCATCTTAACCACCGAACTGAAAGTATCCTCCTAATCTATCCCATATCGTTGTTTAAAACCTTTTGCAACTAAGCGAGCTTTATACCTGTCTAAGCTCCCATCAGACTTCCTTTTATCTTGAAGACCCACTTACAATCTATCACATTCTTGCCTTTTTGAGGTGGAACTAAGTGCCAAGTTTTATTATCCATCAAAGCATTATATTCTAAATCCATTGCATGCTTCCAATTTGTATCATGAATAACTTCCTCTATATTCTGAGGTTCACCACTAGAGGTAAAACATCCATAACAGATAGTGCCATCAGTGTATATACCTTAGGTTTCTTTATGCCAGCTTGAGATCTTGTGCGAGGACGATCAACATCAACAGCAATTTCAGCTTCAATTGTTGTTGAGGAAGTCATAGGATCAGGCGCCGCAGAAGATCTGGAGGGCTGTTGCAGCGCAGATTGATCAGATCCGCCTGGGACATCGCCTCCGCCAATGATTCCCCCCCCCCCCCTCCCGCGATCCAGAACCCGACGCGTGGCTGAGGTCGTTGCGGGGTCGATCTGGTCGGGGCGCGTGGCGCCAGGCGGCTGGCGCGGAGTCGAGTGAGCGGGAGATGCCGCGGAGCTAGGACGCGTGGCCGCCAGAGATTGGCGCGGGAGCGCACGCGCAGGAGATTCGCCTGGTATGCGTCTGGACAGGTCTGGCACGCCGGATCCCGATGCTGATTCAGCGCAGGTTGCAGGAAAATCGCCGTGGGAACCTGTGTGTGCTCCCTGGACGCCAACATCCTGTATTTGCTGTATATTTTCATCAAAAACAACATGGTTAGGAGCATTAGTCACCTGGTTATCTTGTGAATCGTCCCCGGATGAAGGATTGAAAAGGTTTTATGGCAGAAGAAGGATCTCATTGCGATGTCTAAGACCAGCATTAGGATGTAGATTAGAGAAAGGAAATATGTTCTCATCAAACACGACATCCCGAGAAATATACACCCTTCCGGATGAAGTATCAAGGCACTTGAAACCTTTGTGCAAATTACTATAGCCCAAGAAAACACACTGTTTTGATCGGAAAGCAAGCTTGTGATTGTTATATGGTCGTAAATTTGGCCAACAAGCACAACCAAAAATACGTAGAGCTGTATAGTCTGGTTTAGTGTGGAAGAGCTTTTCCAATGGTGTGGTAAATTGGATCACCTTGCTAGGAGTGCGGTTGATGAGATAGGTTGCGGCGAAAACGCATCATCCCAAAATTTGAGTGGCATGTTTGCGTGTGCTAAAAGAGATAGACCAACTTCGACGATATGCTGATGTTTTCTTTCTGCAGCACCATTCTGTTGGTGTGCATGAGGACAGGAGACAAGATGGGAGATGCCAATTTTGGTAAAGAAAGAATGTAATTTCTCATACTCGCCTCCCCAATCGGATTGAACCGCAATGATTTTTCTACCAAAGAGTCTCTCAACTAGACTCTAAACTCTTGAAATTCTTGTAGAACTTCAGATTTAAATTAAGAAGATAGATCCAAGTGAATCTGCTAAAATCATCAACAAAGCTAACATAGTACTTATACTTCCCAACCGAATCAGGTGCAGGCCCCCAAACATCAGAGAAAATTAATTCAAGAGGGAATTGTGAAGTACTAGTAGAGACAGGATATGTTAATTGATGACTTTTGGCACGCTGGCAAGAATCACATACTGTGGATTTATTTTGATCCGAAACAAAAGGAAGTTTGTATTCCCTAAGCACACGCTGAACAATAGGAATAGCAGGGTGACCTAAACGACTATGCCATCGATCAACAGATGGTTTATTAACTCCAAAAGCATGCTTTGCTGTCGAAGTAGATGGAAGGGGGTACAATCCTCTTTGGCACACCCCCTTAAGAAGAATGTTCTTCGTGTCCCGATCCTTGATAAAGAAAACATCTGGATGGAATTCAAGAAAGACATTGTTGTCAGTGGTAAGACGATGAACAGACAAAAGATTCTTTGCGGCAGTAGGAACATGGAGAATATTTTTAAGGTTAAGATTGCGAGATGGGGTACGAATAACAGATTGACCAATGTGACTAATGTTCATACCTTGTCCACTAGAAGTGTGGATTTGTTCTGTTCCGTTGTACTTGTCACGAAGAGATAACTTCTCTAGATCTCCAGTGATGTGGTCGGTGGAACCAGAATCGGTGTACCAGGATGTGTCAACGTTGTAGAATCTTGTTGCAGCCGCCAAGTGCTTCTCTTCAGGAACATAGTCTTCGTTGAAGTGATGCCAATACCGATCTGCAATGTGTCCAGTTTTGAAACAAACTTGACACAAGGGAGGTTTAGATTTACCACGGCTGGAGCTGTTGTTGTGGTTGGTGTTGCGCCCTCCTGACTGGCGCTGGTTGGAGTTGCTGTTGGTGTAGTTGGGCGCGCCATTGCCGCGTCCTCCTTCTTAGTTTCCGCGACTGCGACCAAACCCGCCACGGTTGCGGCCTCCACCACCACCATGGCCTCCCCGGCTTGCCACATTGGCAGAGGAGCCAGAGTTGCCGCCTTGAAGAAGCTCCAGACGTGTTTCATATGAAAGGAGTTGAGAGTATACCTCATCTACGTTGATCGTCCCCTTTTGAGCAAGAAGGACAGACAGAACGGAGTTGAATTCAGAATCAAGGCCCGTGAGAATGTACTCCACGAGCTCTTCATCTTCAAGTGGTCTGCCGGCTGCGCTCATCTCATCACCGAGAGTACGCATCTTGCCGACATACTCTGCAACCGTTTGGCTTCCCTTCTAGGCGGTTGCAAGAGCAAGGCGCGTGTTCACTGCACGAGCCCTTGTACGCGACAAGAACATGGCTTCAATCGTGGACCATAGCTGCGCCGCCGTCTCCTTGGTGGCGACTTGAGACAGACTTCCCTGGATAGGGAGCCAAAGATGAAGCTCAGGACCTGTTGGTCCCTTGCAAACCACTCCTCGAACGCTGGGTTAGGGACCTTGATCTCCTTCCCATCGGAATCCTTGCCATCAACTTCTGCGGCAGGAGGAGGGGTAGCGCCGGTTAGATGACCGACAAGACGAGATCCTCGGGCGGCGGCAAGGACCTGCGCTCTCCACATGGCATGGTTGGATTTGGAAAGCTTCTCAGTGATTGCTATTCCAACTAGAGGGTTTGTGGGGGCTGATGAGGAGGCCATTGTGGATTTGGTAGGTTGGATCGATTGCTCTGATTACCATAAAAGAGATCAGAGGCGCGATAGGAAAGAGGTGAACGCCGTGCCTCACGCTGGACCGCGGCTTCGTGTTAAATAGGCAAGGAAAATACCCCTTGCGTGGTTGTTACAGATATCAACAAGATGAACACGTCTTCGGCTGGAGATAGAGTCAATCTATCGGTTACAACAGTTAACAACAGAATCCTAAATACATACGGTCATATCTCCAGCCGTGACATATCCTCACGTGACTCATATTACATGTCTAATTCTCTAATACTCCGCCATTGTCCTCTCCCGCCCGCCCGCACTGCGGCTGCCCCTGACCGCTGATCGCAGTGTCACCACGGTATGCGTGCACGAGAACGAAGTCGCAGTGCAATGCCGCCATGCCGGTTTACATTTGCATTCCTCTGCAGCGGTGAGAGCTTATCTTGGCTGAGCGTAATGGCTGTTACTTACCCGTGTGCCACCAGGAGAGGGCAGGAAGGCCGGCAAAGACGCGGAGGCCGACGCTGAGCGTTGAGCAGGAGCTCGACGTGGCGCGGGCGGCCATTCGTCGGGCGGCGCGGCGGCATGGTGATCACATCGTTCGAGCTGGCAATGGCAGTGTGTCAGCTCAGCGAGCAGCTGGTTCGACACCGGAGTGGACTATGCTCTCTTGGCCAGCGTCTACCGCAATCCGGTCGCGTTCCACCAGTGAGTCAACGATGACGACACGCGATTTTGCACCACTAGCCCACTACTCGCCATGATCTCCATTAAATATCACGCTGCTTGCGAGCTGCAGGAGCGCTTTTGCTATGCGCCGCACATGCAGCACACCCCCGAAGCAGTGCTGCGCGCAGCCGAGCCTTGAGCAGTGCGCCTTGCAGTTACCTTGCATGCTGACATGCTGCATGTGTAAAGCTGGCTCGTTGACCCACAAGCCTAAACCTCCGTATGAGAGAGAGAGATTATATTTTGGAAAACCATCCGTATTTCATGAACCAAATAGTCAAATTAAAATCTGATTGCACCACTAAATTTCTTACGATATCTACAAAACTAGACCACACTTGATTATATTTTGATTAGATTTTTTTGAACAAATTTTTACGAAGACGAAACAATTCCGTAAACAGGTGGAACAAATCCGCCATGAGCAGGATGCAATATGCATTTACCATGGCAAAAAACGTTGAGATATCATCTAAAAAAGAAAATAAAAAAATAAAAGGACCTATCGGGCATTCAAGGGCCGATAGGTCCTCGTAGCCATTTGGTCACCTCACACCCTCCACGTCATGATGTCGTACTGCCATGTAGGCTAGGCGGCTATTTAGAGGTCGATAGGTCCCTTCACGACCATTCTAGGGCCGACATAAATCTATTTTCACAATTCCTGATTGTTTCCACTTAGTTTTGCGATTTTTGAATGAAATAATAATATTTTAAAAATATTGATATTTGACGTGACCTTTTTTTTCTCCAACACTAGCACTTAACCCATTTCTTGTATCCCGAAGATATGCATTTACCATGGCAAAAAATGTTGAGATATCATCTCAAAAAAGAAAATAAAAAAAGGACCTGTCGGCCATTCAAGGGCCGACAAGTCCTCTTCCTCGCCAGAAAGCCATCTCACGTTCTCCTCGTGGCCATTTGGTCACCTCACACCCTCCACGTCATGATGTCGTACTGCCATGTCGGCTAGGCGGCTATTTATAGGCCGATAGGTCCCTTCATGACAATTCTTGGGCCGACACTTATCTATTTTCACAATTCCTGATTTTTCCACCTATTTTTGCGATTTTTGAATGAAATAATACTATTTTAAAAGTAAAAAAATAAAAGGACCTATCGGTCATTCAAGGGCCGACAGGTCCTTTTCCTCGCCAAAAAGCCATCTCACGTTCTCCTCGTGGACATTTGGTTACCTCACACCCTCCACGTCATGATGTCGCACTACCATGTAGGCTAGACGGCTATTTAGAGGCCGATAGGTCCATTCATGACCATTCTAGGGCCGACATATATCTATTTTCACAATTCCTGATTGTTTCCACTTATTTTTGCGATTTTTGAATAAAATAATACTATTTTAAAAATATTGATATTTGACGTGACCTTTTTTTCTCCAACACTAGCACTTAACCCATTTCTTGTTATATACCCGAATATATGCATTTACCATGGCAAAAAATGTTGAGATGTCATCTCAAAAAAGAAAATTAAAAAATAAAAGGACCTGTCGGCCATTCAAGGGCCGACAGGTCCATCTTGAAAGCTATCTCACGCCTTCCTCGTGGCCATTTGGTCACCTCACACCCTTCACGTCATGATGCCGTACTGCCATGTAGGCCAGGCGGCTATTTAGAGGCCAATAGGTCCCTTCACGACCATTCTAGGGCCGACATATATGTATTTTCACAATTCTTGATTGTTTCCAGTTATTTTTGCGATTTTTGAATAAAATAACAATATTTTAAAAATATTGATATTTGACGTGACCTTTTTTTCTCCAACACTAGCACTTAACCCATTTCTTGTGATATACCTGATGATATGCATTTACCATGGCCAAAAACGTTGAGATATCATCTCAATAAAGAAAATAAAAAAATAAAAGGACCTGTCGGCCATTCAAGGGCCGACAGGTCCCACTCCTCGCCAGAAAGCCATCTCACGTTCTCCTCGTGGCCATTTGGTCACCTCACACCCTCCACGTCATGATGTCGTACTGCCATGTAGGCTAGGCGGCCATTAACAGACCGATAGGTCGCTTCACAACCATTCTAGGGCCGACATATATCTATTTTCACAATTCCTAATTTTTTCCACCTATTTTTGAGATTTTCAAATGAAATAATACTATTTTAAAAATATTGATATTTGAGGTGACTTTTTTCCTCCAACACTAGCACTTAACCCATTTCTTGTTATATACCGGAAGATATGCATTTACCATGGCAAAAACGTTGAGATATCATATAAAAAAGAAAATAAAAAAATAAAAGGACCTGTCGGCCATTCAAGGGCCGACAGGTCCTTTTCCTCGCCAAAAAGCCATCTCACGTTCTCCTCGTGGCCATTTGGTCACCTCACACCCTCCACGTCATGATGTCGCACTGCCATGTAGGCTAGGCGGCTATTTAGAGGCCGATAGGTCCCTTCACGACCATTCTAGGGCCGACATATATCTATTTTCACAATTCCTGATTTTGTCCACCTATTTTTGCGATTTTTGAATGAAATGATACTATTTTAAAAATATTGATATTTGACGTGACTTTTTTCCTCCAACACTAGCACTTAACCCATTTCTTGTTATATACCGGAAGATATGCATTTACCATGGCCAAAAACGTTGAGATATCATATAAAAAAGAAAATAAAAAAATAAAAGGACCTGTCGGCCATTCAACGGCCGACAGGTCCTTTTCCTCGCCAAAAAGCCATCTCAC
The DNA here is from genome assembly GCA_015476505.1 of Urochloa ruziziensis. Lineage (NCBI taxonomy): Eukaryota > Viridiplantae > Streptophyta > Magnoliopsida > Poales > Poaceae > Urochloa > Urochloa ruziziensis. Next base: position 33,706,310 of record CM027126.1, on the reverse strand, counting down.
GTTCTCCTCGTGGCCATTTGGTCACCTCACACCCTCCACGTCATGATGTCGCACTGCCATGTAGGCTAGGCGGCTATTTAGAGGCCGATAGGTCCCTTCACGACCATTCTAGGGCCGACATATATCTATTTTCACAATTCCTGATTTTTCCACCTATTTTTGCGATTTTTGAATGAAATGATACTATTTTAAAAATATTGATATTTGACGTGACTTTTTTCCTCCAACACTAGCACTTAACCCATTTCTTGTTATATACCGGAAGATATGCATTTACCATGGCCAAAAACGTTGAGATATCATATCAAAAAAGAAAATAAAAAAATAAAAGGACCTGTCGGCCATTCAACGAGCCGACAGGTCCTTTTCCTCGCCAAAAAGCCATCTCACGTTCTCCTCGTGGCCATTTGGTCACCTCACACCCTCCACGTCATGATGTCGCACTGCCATGTAGGCTAGGCGGCTATTTAGATGCCGATAGGTCCCTTCACGACCATTCTAGGGCCGACATATACCTATTTTCACAATTCCTGATTTTTTCCACCTATTTTTGCGATTTTTGAATGAAATGATACTATTTTAAAAATATTGATATTTGACGTGACTTTTTTCCTCCAACACTAGCACTTAACCCATTTCTTGTTATATACAGGAAGATATGCATTTACCATGGCAAAAAAGTTGAGATATCATATAAAAAAGAAAATAAAAAAATAAAAGGACCTGTCGGCCATTCAAGAGCCGACAGGTCCTTCTCCTCGCCAAAAAGCCATCTCACGTTCTCCTCGTGGCCATTTGGTCACCTCACACCCTCCACGTCATGATGTCGCACTGCCATGTAGGCTAGGCGGCTATTTAGAGGCCGATAGGTCCCTTCACGACCATTCTAGGGCCAACATATACCTATTTTCACAATTCCTGATTTTTTCCACCTATTTTTGCGATTTTTCAATGAAATGATACTATTTTAAAATATTGATATTTGACGTGACTTTTTTCCTCCAACACTAGCACTTAACCCCTTTCTTGTTATATACCGAATTTCTAAAAAGTCATGAAGTAATTATATATATATATATATATATATATATATATATATATATATATATATATATATATATATATATATATATATATATATATATATATATATATATATATATAATTTTTGTGGGAAAAAGAACATACAAATAGTCATTGAATTCGCATTTTTTAATGTAGTGTACGGAATTATATCTCCAATGACGCTAAACAATTTCAGATCAAATGATGGGTGTACAATGACAAAAAATTACAAATTTCAAGTCCTGGATTTTTTTTTGTTTTTCATTACCCAATTGTTTTCTTAAGCTGAAATATGTCGAGTGGTTGAATATTGAATCCCCTGCGCCAATGAAGATTTTGAAGATTTTACACATCACTTTAAATAGTTTCTTAAAGGCCAGGCTGAAGGAACACAATATATTTTTATGTAAAAAAAACACAAATTGGTGTGTTACAAAGAAATACAGTCAAATTCATTTATGTTAAGAATTAATTATAAGTGACTAGATTGTCTACTATAAGATATATTGTTACCATAGAGGACCGTTTTTCATCTATCTTTTCCTTATCTAGCTGCTATGAGGGTAACCTACATTATTTATTTTCAAGAAAGGATGATGGCAAAAGTTTTGCCACACAAGATTCGGTATTGATGAAGAAGATAACAAAGCAAGTGTTCTTCCAGCTTTTAACGAAAACCAGGCCAGAAAAAAAGGGCACCAATATATATTATTTAGGTAATTAATCATTTTTATTTGCAACTTGGGTATGGGATACTTTCACAATTTTAAAGGCCAAGGGAAATGAAATGTTTAGGATATGTTGAAGCATTGTGGCTTAGGTGAATCCTACCACAGCAATTACTCCCTCCGTCCCAAAAAGAATGCATTTCTCGCTTCCCAAGAAATTCCAGAATCTCAAGTTTGACCAATTATAAATTAAAAAATATAAATATTTATGATATGAAATATATATCATTAGATTCGTTTTTAAATGTAGTTTTTTAACAAATTTATTTAGAGTCATAAATATGAATACAATTCACTAGAAATTTGTTCAAACATGAACCACTTTAACGAGCACGCTTCCCAGCATTCTTTCTGGGACGGAGGTAGTAAGGCCAGTCTCAGTGGGAGTTTCATGGAGAGTTTCATGGCATTAATTGATATGACACATCAGAAAAATGCTGACTTGGCAGGGTCATTTATGAGGAGAGTTTCATGGGATGTGAGGGAAGTTTCATCCCCATGAAACTCTACTGGCACAGTTACCTAGTTTCCAGTCTAGGTAACTGTGTCCATGAAACTCCACTGAGACTGGCCTAAGGCTTTAGCCCCAGGTGTGACCTATCACCTATGTGGCTATGTTTGGCTTCAATTCACTGGCCAGTAAAGCTATATATTCGTCAGCACAAGTATAACTTGTCCGTTTACCCTTGTCTAAATCTGGAGTAAACAATTAATTTACTTGGTGCTCCGATCACTCTTATCCCTATCTCCCAGCGTCACAACAAGTACAGTGGCGTTAGAGAAATAATATGATGATCCATAGATTAGATGATGTGGATCGCATTAGGAATTGAGTGACGTGCTTCTATGCATTTTGATCTGCTCGTCTCTTCTGTAACTTTTGTAAAGAAGCAGTAGCATCTTCTTTTGTACGAAAAAAGGATTAGCAAACAAATCAGACGCAACATGAAGAAGAGTTCACTTAGTTCGTTTGGATCATATCAATCTTTACCTGCAACAACGCTAGTTCGTTCTGCATCTTACGTCAATTGAATCCACCTACATACATATCCCTGATGAAGTGGCTTGTTGCTACCAGCTTTGGCAGTTAACAAATCCTTAGTTAGCTAATAAATATTGAAATAAAGAAAACTGTCCCTTTCTCTTTATCACATATCGAGCAACCCTTTCTCCTGGATCATGCACATTCGAGGCCCTGTTCATTTCGATGGGTTGGGCTGGTTCAATAGTTTTTTTTAATAAAAGGCATGAGCACTGCCACATCATATAAGAAGAAGAAGCATTCAGTACATAACGCGTCGAAGCGAACACCACCACAACAATGCACACAAACAAACGCACACAACAAAACACTACACCACCACAAACTGAGAGAGGAGTCCAAAGAAGCCACCACGGACTGCGCCGTCGTTGCCAACGCTGTGCCACACCCGCGGCAATCTTGAGTGGCAACTCAAGACACCTCCACCATGAGAGTATCACCCTCAAGTCACATACACGATCATCGATCTCCCTGTCCCAACGGATCGTCAGCAGAAATACTTTCGTCACAGCGCCGATGAAAACCACTGATCCTGGCCACTCTACGTGGGGGCCTTGCCTCACCCACCGCCTCACTCCTCTGCCAAGGACTCAAATATCTGAAACTGCTAAGAAAGCAACACCTCTGACCAACCGTCGTCGGGATCACCACAGCATCATGCACGCCAGCTCAAAACCTCCAACACCCATGGATCCTCTGCACCATCCTGCCAACACGGACCCTGCGCACCTCCTCTGCCGTTACGCGCGGCCGACACCACCAACCAACCAACACTGCCTAGTCAAGACGGGTCTCAAATGCGGCGCCCCCAAGAAGGGCACGACGCCAATGGCGCCGCCGTCGCACGTCTAAAGATGAACAGGGTTCACACCGTAGAGAACCCCGTGCGTTAGGAACGTGGTGCCTCACAATGGTGCCCCCAGCGGGGAGCACGGCGCCACAAGGGCACCGCCACCATTGCCACTGACAATAAAATCAGTGAAGACTTTCGCCTGAATCAGTACCACTCCAGCCGCACGCTCCTGACCAAGCCCGCTTCCCTTCGCATCCGCATCACCTCAACCGGAAGAAAGCCCGACGCAGCCTGAAGCGCTACCGCCGCGCCACCAGCATGGCCCCGTCAGCCTCCCAACCCCACCACCACGGCGGTGCCGGACCGGAGTCGTCGATGAGGGGAGAGGAAGGAAAGATGCAGCCAACTCCCTTCACCTCATGCCGCCCTCGTGTAGACCACCTCTGACCCCACCTTCACCGGGCCGTACGGCCCACAGAAGTTGCAGCCATCGGCAGCCCGGCAGTAGCCACCGCCGGCGCCACTTCACCGGCAGCCGCCACCTCCCTACGCAAACCCTAGCGCGCCACCGCCGCACGAGCGCCGCCACGCGCTGCAGCTTGCCGCCACGCGCCGCCGCACGCCCGCGCCGCGCCGTCCCCGGGGCCGTCCATGCCCGCACAGCCGCCGCCGCTGCCGCCCAGCGCCGCCCGGCACCGCTGCCCAAACCCACGCCCGACGCGCGCCCCACCACGCCCCCCTCAGATCCGGCCATGGCGGCCCCGGATCTGAGGAGCTCCACCGCCGCCGCCGCGGGGGCGGCCCGCTCTGGCGAGTGAGCACCCGGGAGAGCAGACGGCCGCTCTCACCGGTGCTCAGGGGAGAGGCCCTACCGCCGCCCTCACCGCGGGCTGCGCGGGCTCCCGGCGACCCGCTCAGGCGGCGGCGCGGCGGGAGTGGAGCCGGCGGCGGCTAGGTTTCGGGAGGGAAGAGGTTTCGGGGGGGAAGAGGTTTCCCTTCTTCTATGGGATTATAAGCCAAGCGAACAGAGCAAGCTGTTGCTTCGACTCTGATGGTCATCTACCAGCACTGTACCTAACTACCTACATATGCCCATCATCTATGGATTACCAGTTTACCACTTTAATTAGAAGTAGGCCTTTAGAGAAGTGTAGCCCGTAGGATAATGAGCATATTTGCTTTCGGTGCAGTGCAACTATATATGCTGATTTTGCAAATTTTGTGGTAATCCTTTTGTACGGATATCATTCACCCTAGCCACGTGTCAATCCACCAAGTGCTTGCCTGTGTGGCCTGTGGAGGGCTTTAGGTTCAGGGTCATGACCTTAGAACCGAAAGCTAGCTTATGAAAACTTCATAAAATTATCTGAATATGCACGCGGCGCTAACTGTGGCCAAGCATGCCAACCGAGCACTTTCTCGTTATTTAGCTCTATGAATTGTTTTTTTAAATGTTCATTGGATGGTTCTAGAAAAAATGGACATGGATATGTATATATAGCTAAATGTTTAGAATCTTTTTTTTTAAATGAAACAGATACGAGAGTTTGCCGGTTGTATTAGAAAGGAGCAATTACTTTTGGATTGTTTGTCTAGTGGCTCTGGATGGACGATCAGTTGAGTAGTGTGCTTTGCTTTGATGCGTGCTTTTAATTTTGTATTCTTTAATTGATCATTCCATAATTCCATTGGAATATAATCCGAGTAGCAGGGAGACATCATGCACGAGCAGCGTGGAAAGTGCGAGGGCCAAGGTCGTACAATGTGCGCATCATGCCAAGCACTGAAGCCGGTGATCCTTGATTATATCTCAGTTTGGTAATAAAGTTCTTTTTTCCCTCAGAAACCCGATATTACACCAAAGCCTTGTACCGTTTCAATTCCAGAACTACTAGTAGCCTTGCTTCCTTGCAAGTTGTGAAAAAACTTGAAAATTGAATTAAAAGTTGTCTAGAATGAGCTCAATAAATCAAGTTGCTAGACTGAAATCAAGTTCGCCCATTGCGGGTCAGCACGCAAGAGCTAGCAGCCAGTGAGGTGTGTCCGTGTGTGTGGTGGCAGTTAGTGAACGAACCGTGGGAGAGGAGGCACAGGCAGGAGGGGTCTCGGCTCGCCTCACCCTTTTCGGCCATGCGCCCAATCGTCGCCACCAATGTCGACAGAGCACTGTGTGATTTCTTTGATTAGTTTTATAATCCTTATAGAAGCATGCAGATGGCTCCATAAACTTTAAAATGGTGTGGTCTGTGTTTGGATTTGAATCCAGTATGTTCTAGTTGAATCTATGACCAGACGTGCACGAGCTAGAGCTAGAAAACTATGCCCTGTTTAGATTAAAAAAACGTCATATTTTTACGAAAAGTTATCCAACTGTGTCAGTTTATTTATATCTTTATATACGTTCCATAAAAACAATATTTTTTATACTTTTACCTTTTTTTTCTCGATCAAACACGCCTTTAGAAGGCTAAGGCCGTGTATGCAGAGCTCAGATTGCATTGTTTAGTTAGAATTCCTCGAGAGACCAGGACACTAGGCGGCCCTAGCTTCCAGTTGACAGGGCCCTTAGCCTTTCTCTGTCAGACAAGTATCCTCACCAACTCCTCCAATCTGCACCTTTATAAAAAAAAGCAGAGATCAAGTTCCTTTCCATCCTTGAACCTTTCCCTTCTTCTCGAATAAAAGCACAGCTAGCCGTAAACAAAAAAGAACAAAAGCACAGCTTTCCTTCTGGCGTTGATCATTATTTCAGGCTTTAGAATTTCTGTCGTCCCTGCATTTGAGAAGGGAATGTGCGGCTGATGAGACTTGAATATTACCGGTAGCTCAGTGAAGCCGAGAAATTTTGTCCTTGCTTTTTGACTGCAAATTCCGGCGGCTTGGTGCCCGTGTCTCATGGGCAATGAACATATGGGGCAGTCAACAGATGGACGCGAGCAGATTTAGCAACTCCACCAAACGTATCGATTGGTGCATGCAAGTTTCCGATTTCCTTTCATTTTCTAGGTAGGGTTAGGGTACACTGTCGTATGAAACCATGCCCTCATCTGGACAGATGTGCTCAGTTACGTTCTCGATGAAGAGCAGACTTGATCAACAAAAACAAACTACACGAACAAATAAATGAGAGCGCCGTGCACCGGATGTTTGGAAAGATAGGGCATGTTATGCAATGGCTGGAAAGTAGTTATGACACTTCAGTATCATAAGTAGTCATGAGTGTGCATATATAAGTAGTCATTGCTAACTACTACCTCTGTTTCAAATTATAGATCGTTTTGACTTTATTAGTTTATAATCTTTGTTATGCACTTAGATAAACGTTATGTTTGGATTCATAGCAAAATCTATGAATCTAGAAAAGCCAAAACGACTTCTAACTTGAAACAGAGGAAGTGCTAAGTATAATCATCCGGCACGCACTTCCTCCCACCAAACACAAGACATTATGGGGTCACGTTCATCTACCTAAGAAAGCTGCACCCATACGAGTATACGCTTCTTCTTTTTCAACGGAACCTGGTGCGATGTCCTTGCCACGAAGCAATCCGTTACTTTTTTATATAAAAAAACTAAAAACAGAGGGGATTTCCAAGTGAGCTTGATACACTCTGAATCTCTGATCGTAAGCTATGACATCCTGCATGAAACAGGACTACGATTTTACTGAAAAATAGGAGCTACACACTTGACCCGTAGCAGATAGCCATAGGCGTACAGCAAAGTCGTTATGGTTTGGTTGATACAGATTTTTTACGTTTAAAAAATAAAAAAGTTTGGCAATGATTTTGACTGCTGTGATTTTCAAAGGCAGAACGGAATTGGCAGTGTCGGTTCTTCGGTGTTTTAGCATCCAGCGGAGAGTCTTGCAGCAGGTAGCGATTTTTCTACCTTTTAGGGAAAGTTGCAACAGGCCATTTCACAAGGCCATCTCACCGATCCAGCGATCCTAGGACCGTAGAACTGAAACCTAATAACCTCTTGGTGGCTTGTGACATTGTTCTTCTCAGTCGAATCACCATCCACACTGTAAGCTTCTCCGCATGACTTGCATTTTCAGTCGTCTCGACTCTCGACTTTAGGAGAGGTGTGTAACGGTGAAAGAATGCCAGGAAACTATACCGAAAATCCGAAATCACAACAAGATTTGCGAGAATTGCCGACAATGTTTTGTAAGCGGCCGACGGGAAGAATACTACTATCATTCGTGACAATTGCCGAGGGTAATTAAGTCATTGCATCTGTGTGTTGCCGACAATAAAATCGAATCACCTAGAAACCATTTGCCGACCCACTTTTAGCGACGACACGATGGTCAAGAGAAAAAAAAAATGACTAGTCACCGTCGGCCACCTGATGAAAACTCTAGACACAAGTCACTAATCTAGTAATGAATATATTGCTTCGTTATTGTGCATTTGTGCTGTACCACATTCACCAATCTCGGGTAATAACCCGTGCACGTGGTCTGAATACACGTTCCTCTAGTATCCAGACCTTCAGAACGAACTCGCCATACACTGATGCACATGCACAGCCTGTAGTCCTGTACTCGTACTTGTACAGTCGTACTTACATATGATTAACAAAACTTATAGTGTGACTTGACCTCGAACAAAACAAAAAACAAATTAAGATTAATTAGGGCGTTAGGTCGTTTCAAAAAAAAATTAGGGCGTTAGGTGAAGATTAATTAGGACGTGAAGATGTGCAGATGACCAATCTACCACTGGAGGATTGGTCAAGTTGTGATAATTTTTTTCAAAATAAAGAGCTAAATTTTCCTCAAGAATTGTTTTTCTCACCAATCAAAATTACTGACAAGAACGGACCAGTACTGCTCCCGTACTGTCTATACGCGCATAAAAAGGTGTCCTCAAATAGACACTCGACCAACACTGAATCATCCAATCATTTCGCCAATTCTTCAGCCGTCTTTAACTGCATTTTACTTCCGTTCCCGTCAAATAACCAATCAGCCATCCTAAATCCCAACATATTCGTCAATACTCAACGGCGAGTCTGTCATTTAGTAATCACCCATCACTCGTCACTCCTCAGTCGTCACCAACCGCGTGCGCTCTCAGTCCAGAGCATCTCCAGCGGAACGTCCATCTGACTCGCCATAGTTAAATTTGGCTTCTACCTGAGAAAATTGGCCTCCAGTAGTATGGTCATCCTAATAGCTATCCCTGTAGCATGGCCAAATGAGGCTCAAACCAGGCCAAATTTGGCCAGTCCTTTGCCGATGGCCATCCACCAGCTTGTGGTGATGGAGAGGGAAATAGGAAGAGAGATGAGGGACTAACATGCGTCCATCTAATAAAATATAAGTTAATAAAATTTGGAGGGTGAGATTTGGCTAGTCTGCTGGAGCGCTGAGTAACATGGAGGTGGAATCTTTTAAAGTGGATAGTCAAATAGAGATATGGAGGGTGAAATTTAGAGTGTCTGCTGGAGATGCTCGACACTAGCTCACTGTCACTGCACTTCTATTTTGAACTGCAGAGATGCTCCCAAAGAAACCATCGCCAGCTGCCGCTCAGCACCACGAGAGCGCCCCAGCTAGATTCGAGGACCGGAGGCAATGGTGGCGAAGGTGGAGGTGCTGACGTCGGAGATGGTCGCCCCGCGGAGGATACGCCGGCGGGCGTCATATGGCTGTCCAACCTGGACTTCACCGCGCGCCGCGGGTACACACCAACGGTACTACTTATTAGGAATGTCTAAATTAGACTATAAACTCTTGACTTTTTTTTGAATCACACATTACAGAAGCACGCACACTCACCTTTACGAACACACGCACGCAACCCTACCCTATGAGCACATCCGAAAGACTGATCGGCTTAAATCCTCGAGATTGACGAAGTCACCACTGGCGCATCGCTATCGACGGGCACATCGCCTACCACTGAAAGAATAACGCCGGTTAAATCCTGAAATAAAACCAGAAAAATGCAAGCACCAATGCCAAGTCGGGGACTTAAATCTTGGTAGGTAAGTTCCATCATAAGGACCCTTACGGGCTGAGCTATGTTTAGTTCGCCTATAAACTTTTGACCTTAACAGGAATTGTGAAGAAGAACATTAACCATCGTCCGCTTAGATTAAAAACCCTCGGAAAATGTTAGATGCATATCATGTAGTGCCTGTCATACCGTTGCAGAAGTGAAAACATTTGCGTCATGCTAACAATATACCAAATTCGCCAATCGTGGGTAATGAGGCACGTGGTCTGAATACGTTCCTCCATATACCTTGAGATTTCTTGAGACTCGCCCTTAAACAAAATAAAAACAAATGAAGATCAATTAGGGCGTTAGGTGAGGATGTGAACGCACAGCCTGCACTCATACTTGTATTATGGTACTTAATTACATATACGGAGTAATTAACAGAATTTCTTGAGACTTGCCCTTAAACGAAACAAAAAAACAAATTAAGATCAGTAATTCGGGCGTTAGGTGAGGATGTGATGTGCAGATCAGTCTACCACCGGAGGATCGATCAAGTTGATGTAAATTTGCCAAAATAACGAGCCAATTTTATCTCAAGACCTGTTTTTCTCACCAATCAAAAGTTACGGACAAGGATTCGAATCGTACTGTCCTCGTTGTCTCCGTGCATAACGCTCTACTGAAATAGACTCGACCAATAACTGAATCATCCCATCATTTCGCCAATTCTTAAGCCGTCTTAACTTCATTTTACTTCCGATCCGTTCCGTCAAGTAACTAATCAGGCACAAATTCCTACAGATCCGTCAGCGCTCACAGCAGAGTCTGTCATCAGTCATCAACCATCACTCGTCACATCGTCAGTCGTCACCAACCGCGCACGCTCTCAGTCCTCTCACAGAGCCTCACTAGCTCACCACACTTGCAGCTCTATTTAAACACCCGAGACGCTCGCAAAAGAAACCATCGCCAGCTGCTGCTCAACACCACGAGCGCCTCAGCTAGCTAGCTTGTAGTGATCGTAGGCAATGGCGGCGAAGGTGGTGGATGTGCTGACATCGGAGATGGTCGCCCCCGCCGAGGAGACACCGGCGGGCGCCATCTGGCTGTCCAACCTGGACCTCGCCGCGCGCCGCGGGTACACGCCGACGGTCTACTTCTTCCGGTCCAACGGCGAGCCGGGCTTCTTCGCCGCCGACGCCGTCAAGGCCAGCCTCGCCAGGGCGCTGGTCGCGTTCTACCCGCTCGCCGGCCGCCTCGGCGTCGACGCCGTCACCGGCCGCCTCCAGATCGACTGCACGGCCGAGGGCGCCGCGTTCGTGACGGCGCGGTCGGCCCAGTACTCCCTCGACGACCTGATGCGCGAGTTCGTGCCCTGCCGCGAGATGCGCGACCTGTTCGTGCCCCCGACGAACCCGCCGGCGTGCGCGCTCCTGTTCGTGCAGGTCACCCGCCTCCGCTGCGGCGGCGTCGTGCTCGGCCAGGCCATGCACCACTCCGTCTGCGACGCCCGCGGCGCCGCCCACTTCTTCGAGACGTGGGCGAGCATATCGCGCGGGGACAGCGACGCTTACGCCCCCGTGCCGCCGTGCTTCGACCACGCGCTGCTCGCCGCGCGCCCGGTGGCGGCGCGCGCGGTACTGTACGACCACCCGGAGTACAAGCCGGAGCCGGAGACGACGACGCCGGTGGACGTCACCGCCGCCGGCGCCGGGTCCGAGTACGCGAGCGCCATCATCAACATGACAAAGGCGCAGGTGGTCGCGCTGAAGGCGCGCTGCCCGGGCGCGTCGACGTTCCGCGCGGTGGCGGCGCTGGTGTGGCGGTGCGCGTGCCGTGCGCGTTCGCTCCCATCCGACGCCGAGACGCGGCTCTACTCCATGATCGACATGCGGGCGCGCCTGGCGCCGCCGCTGCCGCCGGGGTACTTCGGAAACGCAGTGGTGCGCACGTCGGTGTCGGCCACGGCGGGGGAGGTGGTGTCGAACCCGGTGGGCCACACAGCGCGGCGCGCGCTGGCGGTGACGAGCCAGGGAGACGACTACGCGAGGTCGCTGGTGGACTACCTGGAGGGTGTGGACGCCATGGACCTGCCACGGAGCGGCATCTCCAGGGCGCACCTCCGCGCCATAAGCTGGGTGGGGATGTCGCTGTACAAGGCGGATTTCGGGTGGGGCGCGCCGGCGTTCATGGGTCCGGCGCTCATGTATTACAGTGGATTCGTGTACGTGATGAACGCGGCGGGGAAAGACGGGGACCTCGCGCTCGTGCTGTCGCTGGAGCCCGAGAGCATGCCGGAGTTCAGGAAGGTGTTTGCCGAGGAGCTCGCGAGCCTGGAGGTGGTGTAGTACATACATGTTGCTCCAAAGTAGCAGCTGGCTGCTAGTGCGCAGTTGCAAGCGTGCAAACGTGGTTATAGACGTGTGTGCATAACTGCATATAGCTGTTGACGCATTGCATGTCAAATATATGTACGTCCACGGCACATATATACATACATATAACATGTGAATGAAACTATCCGGTTCTAAGTTGTGAAGTCTTTGATGCTTTAGTCACGCATGAATGTCTATATTGGTTTCATATATAACCAATAAATCAAAGTCATTTAGATATTTCGTCTCTGATTTTTCTACCATTCATCTCCATTCTGTTTTTTTCTATTATCCATCTCTATTGAAGTGTCAAACAAACAGGTCTGTAGATGCATGATAGACATCTGGGACTGAAATATCTAAATATTTGGGAGACTGGAGTTAAGAGCCTCAATAGGAATAGCCATTGTTGGCCGGGGTTGATTTGCACATGCCACTCAAGATTGCTCAAAGGAGATTATGAGCTACAGCGCTTTAATTCTAATCAAAGTGAGACTACATCACTATAAAAATAGATTAGTCCTCTAGATCGAATGCCATTGCTTGACTTGTGTCTTCCTCACTAAAATCATAGATGCAACAAATGGTCATTGATCATAAAAAATAATACTAATGTGTACAAAAAAATTAAGTTCTATAAGAAAACTATTTTTTAAACACGCATGCCACGTGCACGTGGTATATCCAATAAACAAAATGAGACTAAAGTTTAAGGCGATATATTTCTATCTAAGAGTAAATGATGTTTTAAAGTTAGTGAAATGTGAGAAAAAACTTAATCTCACCAATTAATCCTTGTATGTAGTATGTAACTGAATCATAACAATGAGAGAATCTGACACCTCTAAAATAAAATTGTTTATGTATTCATGTCTAACTTGTAATTATCTTAGGTCTTCGCCCTTCTAATTATTTTAGGTCTTCGTCCATCTAAGTATTCATCACAAGGACCTAATTTGGTTCTACAATTTGCATCACCGGGATTCAAAACCACATCCTGGATTTGGTGTGGATGGAACGCATCATGATGCTATGACTATTTTTTTATTTAGGTGTATATTTATTATATTTAGACCATTTTGAACAGTTGATCCAACATTCATACATGTAACATATTAATGAAATTGTTCAGTTCTATGTTGTGAAGTATTTGGGTACTTATTAGTCACACATGACTAGTCAAAATGTCCATTTATCTAAGTTGTGAAGTCGTTGGGTCCTTAATGAAATTGTCTAGTTCTAATTATCAGTTTTAGTACAAGATATTCAAATGTAATATATGTAACCGAGCTTACTATTACTACTTGAAGGGTGTTAGTCCTTACAAGATGCTAGAAAAATAGATAAATCCTATAAATTCTCACACAAATCAGAAATAAACGACCATAATTTAGTATACTCTAATTATCTTAGCCGTTGGTCATTTTTTAAAAAAAATAACCACCTCTACTACTATAATATAGAACGGAAGTTATCCACTGAGACATTATATAAAAACAAATAACCTGTTAATTTCCATCTAAATTACATACATATATACCGTTATAATAAATAATCTAAAATGACTCCATAAATTTACATAAAAATAATTGCATTTTTTGTTGTTAAAAGGAACAAAATGTTACTCCCTAAATCTGCATTGAAATTAACCATTAATATGAAATTAAAAAAAAGAGAAACAACCTTTCAATAGCTATGAGTTGTGGATGGTCTATGAATAGTTGCACTCGCAACTATTCAAGTTTTTTTCCTTTTTGTTTGTCTTTTGCATAATTTTTATTTAACCTCAAACTTTGCATGATTATAGATGCTTGCATATTTAGGATGGATTTTTTATGTGGTGATTTAGGGGCTCATGTTTGGTAACATGGTAACACTTAAAGATCATGTGACACCACCAATGCATATAGCCGTTCGTTATTACAAACTTAAAATAAAAGATCATCCAAGGTATCACGAAAACAAAGATTCCATGTCAAGTACACGTTCCTTTCTTTGGTAAGCTTAGTTTGGAACATGAACATAATGAATCTGTTCATTTCCAAGATACTGCAAATGCCTTCAATTGTTCAATGTCAAACAGGGTTATGAAGTCCACGAAGAAAGCCGCGAAGTGAGGGTAAGGGTCCTTGTGGTGGAACCTGCCCACTAGGGTTAGTCCTCGACTTCGCACTGGTGCTAGCATTTCCTGAATTTATTCCAGAATTTAACCGGCGCTATTCTTTCAGTGGTAGGCGACGTGCCCGTCGATAGCAAAGTGTCAATGGTGACTTCGTCAATCTCGAGGATTTGTCGGCTAAGTCTTTCGGAGGTGCTCATAGGGGTAGGGCTGCGTGCGTGTGTTCGTAGGGGCGAGTAGTGTGCATGCGTGTGTGTGAGCGTTTGCGTCTGTATTGTGTGATTCAAAAAAAGTCTATGAAGGAAGCCTGGAAAGGGACATGAGTAGGATAGGTAGATACCGCAGAGGCGCAAAGAGATGAGGTCGATTGGAATCCGGAAGAAATGGATCATGTGCTGGGGTTGATTGGACGGGGACCATGCATGCATTCTGGGAGGGAATTGTATGGGTGTATGCATGGCGGGCCGGCTGCAACCTCTGTCGTACACTGAACCAGATGAGATGATTCGTAGAGTTCTCAGTTGACCTGGCTAGCTGCAAATCAATGCATAATAGAGGTCGCGTCCTTATTAGTTATAAACTCTCTGGTTTGATTTAGTTGTCGTGTGGGACATGGGGACTGTCTTTAACTTTACATTTGATCATTTTTTCCTCTACCATGTACATATCAAAAAGTTAAATAATGAGAACTTATGTGCATGAGAATTTTTTTATTATTATTCAAAAACTCCAAATTACTCCTTCAAGTATAGTCAAAGTCTGAAAAACCCCTAAACTATAAATTGGTTCAACTTATCCCCTAAACAATGTCATTTGGTTCAATTCACCTGTAATATAATTTATCTTTTCTATTTTTCATGCACAAGTTGAATTTTAATTTCATATTTTGTAGGGCAGTAGTGGACATCACAATAATATCAAATAATATGTATAATTTTTATCATTATTTTATACAATTTTGTAGTCCAATTGTTAATTTTTTGTTAGATAATAAAAAATATGATGTATTTTTTTCCTAACATGGGTTATGATGTGTACTATCATCTTGCAATTTTTCAACCTAAAACTCCACATATGCATGAAAAAAACAAAATAAAAAAGACAATAAGTATTATGGGGTAAATTGAACCAAATAACATAGTTTGAGGTGTAAACTGAACCAAACAATAGTTAAGGGAGGCTATTTAAACTATAGCTATAATTGTGTGAAGTAATTTGAACTTTTCCTAATTATTTTGATCGTTTTGACACATTTTGTGGCTAGGAACAAAAATCAACTTTAAGTACGTGCCAAAAACTTAAGCAACTATTTAAGCATCTAATGATTTCACACAAAAAAAAACTTCACCTAGAAGATTGAGTTATTGATCTCATATAAACCTACAATGTCATTACATGACATTTGTCTCTATTCAAGTCTATGTGAGTTTTCGAAATGCAAACATGGGAAGCTATTCTTGCATTGATGGTTCGTAATAATATGAACGCATGGATAGTCATGGAGATGACCAAGATAAGCAGTAGCTGTATCTAAGCCATCCAAACTACAGCAAACGGGTAGGATGAGTGCTCGCGCTCTTTTCCTGCTCCTCTGTACTCTTTTCGATCTGCTGTCAGCTGGTGTTTTTGGAGGGAACAGGCCGCGAACTGAAGTCTTGGCGCCATTTTCTTGTTAGCCGAGACTGAAGGGCGGCGATTATACGGGCGGGCCGACGAGCAGCTCACGGCGGGGGCGCGCAGATGTGAACTGTGCCAAGAGGTGGTGTTGCTCAAGGCGCGACACGGAGAGGGAGCCCTGCGAGAGGACGCCGTTGCCGACGCGTGCACCGTGCATCTAGCCGCTGTTTTCCTCACCGCCGGCCAGGGGAGAACCACAGATTCTCTGTTGTCGACTTTTCATATCAACGTGAGGTCGAAGCTCGAGATTCTTGAACGAGTTAGGCAGTTAATTAGCTAGTAGCCTGCTTTGATAGGACGGTTCATATTTCCTCGGCGAGCTCTCTTTCTGCACAATGGGAACGGCAACTCTGACCATAACACCATAAGCCTTCATCAGGTGGCCGGCCATCATTCCGGATGGCCTAAGCAACACGGTCAGTCCATGACACTGACATTGCATCTGCCATCTTTGAAGTTTGAAAGGAGCTTACTTCTTCGTCCACAAGTGTCGCGTAAAAAACGTTTAAGCGAGATTGGCTATGGCCATGCCCCATCCATGCTGAAACTTCAGGCAGCACCTGCACGTCAGATCAAATTAGTAACGTGAATCAGAAACCATATCACCAAGCGCCATGGCCATGCCCATCCATACGCTGAAACTTCAGGCAGAATTACCTTAATTCACGTCAGATGCAATTAATTAGCCATGATCGAAATATCAAGAACAGTGAACAGAACAGGGAGACGTGGTTGGAAAGGGTTCAGGCTTCGTTGACGGGTTCGTTGAAAGGTTGCTGAACGCTCCAACGGCATGGGTGTGCATGCATCGACCGAGATCGTCACCATGGGAGTGCGCAGGCGCAGACAGCTAACTGTGTTCAAGTCTCGTCGTCGTCGTATTGAGTCAACTGTCAACAGGTTAATTTGGGGTTGGTAGTTTCCAATGATCACCATGGAGAAAAAAAAAAGGATCCCTTGGATGGATTGCTTTACGTATGAGGATGAGCCACTAACGAACCCTCTCTTCCCCGTAGTGGTGGGGACTGGTTAGATTTGCATACAGCAACTTTTTGACATTTGCTACATGCTGTGGAAAGTATTCTATGTTTTCGGCATTGACGATGAAAATAAAGTTGCAAGTCATCTTATGATTGGCTGATGCATGCCGAGATTAGTAATTTCACCACAGTGTTACTTAACCAAACAATCAACGTTTAATTTTCTGCGAACAATTCAATGCAAACGTGGTACAAGCATCTTATGATCGTCTGGTTCAAGCATGCCAAACGTAATAACGTGACAGGACCTTATGCTAACGACTCCCCACCTCGAAGATGACTCGAACCCGGATGGACGTACGGTATCACGGACTGTACTGTATCGGCATCTCCGTTGTACCTCACAGTACTACGACGCATCTATCATGCACGTACAGAGACGGACGTGCCATCTTACATTTCGAGGCGCGCGAGCTCGCCGGCGAACACCTTCCTGAACTCCGGCATGCTCTCGGGCTCCAGCGACAGCGCGAGCGCGACGGCTCCTTCCTTCCCAGGCGCCTGCATCACGTACACGAACCCACTGTAATACATGAGCGCCGGCCCCATGAACACGGGCGCGCCCCACCCGAAGTCGGAGTCGTGCAGCGACATGCCCATCCAGCTGATAGCGCGGAGGTGTGCCCTGGAGATGCCGCTCCGTGGCAGGTTCATGGCGTCCACTCCTTCCAGGTAGTCCACCAGCGACCTCGCGTAGTCGTCTCCCTGGCTCGTCACCGCCAGCGCGCGCCGCGCCGCGTACCCGACCGGGTTCGACACCACCTCCCCCGCCGTGGCCGACACCGACGTGCGCACCACCGCGTTGCCGAAGTACCCGGGTGGTAGCGGCGGCGCCAGGCGCGCGCGCATGTCGATCATGGAGTAGAGCCGCGTCTCGGCGTCGTCGGGCAGCGAACGCGCCCGGCACGCGCACTGCCACACCAGCGCTACCACCGCCCGGAACGTGGACGCCCCCGCGCACCGCGCCTTCAGCGCCGTCACCTGGGGCTTTGTCAGCGTGATGATGGCGCTCGCGTAGCCGGCGGTGGTGGAGACGGCGTGTGCCGCCGGCGCCGGTGGCTCGGGCTTGTACTCCGGGTGGTCGTAGAGCACCGTGGGGGACGGGCGCGCGCTGAGGAGACGGTGGTCGAAGCATGGCGGGAGGGGCGCGTCGCCGTCGGCGCGGGCGATGCTGGCCCAGGTCTCGACGAAGTGGGCGGCGCTGCGGGCGTCGACGACGGAGTGGTGGAGAGCGAGGCCGAGGACGACTCCGCCGCAGCGGAGGCGGGTGACCTGGGCGAACAGGAGCGGGCAGGGCGGGTTGGGCGGCGGGGTGGCGGGGACGAGCAGGTTTCGCATCTCGTCGCAGGGGACAAACTCGTTGAGCAGGTCGTCGAGCGCGTAGTGCTCGGACCGGGCGGTGACGAACACGGCGCCGTCCGCCGTGCAGTCGATCTGGACGCGGCCCGTGGCGGCGTCGGCGCCGAGGCGGCCGGCGAGCGGGTAGAACGCGACGAGCGCCCTGGCGAGGCTGTCGCGGACGGCGGCGGCGTCGAAGAACGACGACTCCGGCTTGCCGCCGTTGGCACGGTAGAAGTAGACCGTCGGCGTGTACCCGCGGCGCGCGGCGAGGTCGAGGTTGGACAGCCATACGGCGCCCGCCGGAGTCTCCTCCGCCGGAACGACAAGCTCCGTCGTCAGACGCTCCACCGTGGCCGCCGCCATTGCTGCGTAGTACGGCGTGGGTTTGGGTTAGCCGCCCTAGCTGCGTGCTCTCGTGTGCCGGTGAGCGTACGTGCACACGTGACAATGTCTTTATTGTTGGCTAGCTTGTTGCCCGCTGCTACCTGTGCTGTGGTGTGGGTGGTTTGGGAGCATTTGGTGGGGTTTATATAGGAGGAGGTGCATGGCTTGCGAGGGCGCGGTTGGTGGGCTGGTGTGGCATCTGGCGTGGTAGACAGGATCAGTACATGAGTGTACTCCGTATGCTGCAATTTGCAAGTGCTGGCGCGTGTGAAATTCCTGGCTCCATCGGTTGACTGCGGCAAATAAAGCGGGTGGAGAAGGAAGACCTGAAAGTGGTATGCGTAGGCACATGCTTTCTTGACTGTTGGTGGTGGGACGACGCTGTGACTTGTGTGGTGCAGCTACTAGCGCCGGACGACAAGACATGGACAGGACAGCAGGGCATCATCCCAGAGGTGTTTAGATTCATGCCGTAAAATTTTTAGAATAATCTTTTCACTTTTAAAGTATTAAACATAGAGCAATCCCAAAACTAACTACAAATTTCGTCTGTAAATCGCGATACGAAACTATTAAGACTAATTAATCTGCCATTAGCACATGTTACTGTAGCGTTACTGTAACAATTTATTGCCTAATCACGTTCTAATTAGGCTCATTAGATTCGTCTCGCGATTTACAGACCATGTATGTAATGCGTTTTTTTTCAACTACATTTAATGTATATGTTATGCATGTGTCTAAACATTTATTTTGGATCTGAACACCTTCACGGTCGTCGTCTACCAGTGGAGATTTATTTTGTGCTGGAATGAGATTATCTCTTTTTTTCTTGAGATAGTGAGTGATCAGAGGACCACACATGGTCGCTGCATTCATATGTGTATATGTTACACGATATTAGTGATGTCCATATTAACCAGTTAATAACCTACGTGAATGTGATGAGAGAAGATGACGCTACTAGAAACCAGAATTTCCTTGCGGAACAGACAATTTCTTTAACCGGCATGATCAGATCAAAACTCACACATGAAAATTAGTTTAATTTCCTTGATGTCTTACATTTAAGAAAAGATAAATGGTGATATCATTGTCGTCTCTTGTCAAATGGGCTCGGGAATACTCAAATTCAGTGCCCCTATGTTACGAGTAAATATTGTTTTTGCGCGGTTGCATATAGCTCTACAGCGTCAACGAGCATTTTATTCGAAAAAATGTCACTTCTAAGGTGTTATTCTCTAGTCAAAAAATAGTTCCCCAAGTAAGCATTCAAAAAGAAAAACCAGAAAAGCATCGTGCAACAGGTGATGATCCACATCCACCGGTCAATATTGGTCCAAGATGCGTGGTGGCATATGGAAGCAGGCCAAAAGACGCCAAAAGATGACCACTCCTACTCCAGCCCTAACTTAAT
Source organism: Urochloa ruziziensis (assembly GCA_015476505.1). Classification (NCBI taxonomy): domain Eukaryota; kingdom Viridiplantae; phylum Streptophyta; class Magnoliopsida; order Poales; family Poaceae; genus Urochloa; species Urochloa ruziziensis. Next base: position 33,686,369 of record CM027126.1, on the reverse strand, counting down.
TTGCGGTCTTTTTTATCTCCAACTTATTTGCAATGCAAGATAAAGCATGCATTAAACCTGCTGTACGTTCGAATATACTAAATGGACAGCAACAAACAATACGCAATGTGTATTGTATTATGTCAAGAAGATACGTAGGGTAGGTGCCATTCAGAACCCCTATCATGTACAGTATAATCTTTGACGGAACATTTGGTACTGTTGAGGCGCCTGACATTTAGGACTCTGGTCAACTAGAACCGTACCTAACCTACGCAAGGCACACGCACAAGGCGTGGTTGTTAACTTGATTCTTGCTAAAAGTTTTGTAAATTTTAGGTAGCATGTTAATTTGCCGAGCAGAGAGACAACTGTTTCACGATAATACCACACTTAATAAGAGACACGGTCGATAAAAAATGATTTGCGTCACTTGCTTGCTGCTAACAACAACTGTTCCCACCGCTCCTGCGCTTTGGTATCTCGTGTTTTGTTAACTATTCAAACGCGTGATAAAAAAATTACTGTCCACATGCTTTAAGGGTGCGTGAACCGTGAATCACATACTGTACTAAATATTGTACTGTTAAGTGAAGCGAACATCTGGCCTAGGACGTTCTTTTTTTTTAACTGAGCTTGCACGTCTATCGGGGCCGCCGGTCAGGCTGTGCTTGAATTGGTGTGCGCGTTTGATGTTGAGAGGACCGACTAAACAAGAGGGTTTACCTCAGCACACGCGTTTATTAGTGTAAAAAAAAGTGGTGTGCATGGTGTTGCTTCTTGAGAAATGGTGAGAATGTTTGGTGGGATGATCACACTCGATCACGTAGTACGCACGGTGATAAATTAAATTATCTAATTTCCGTATGCTAAGTATGTTGATCTGTTCCATGCTTATCGGAAATTCTGCTGCACACTTAAATTACCTTACTAAAGCAAAGTGTGGAAATTTGACCGCATATAGTTAGCGTACTATGCACTACTGCATTAATTATATTTGCAGTGATGATAGCACAACGCAGAGAAGAACCACACGATAGAAAAGGAATCGGAAACGTGCAAAATGAATTAAAAAGGTTATTAAAATTTGACCATGTAAAGAAGCATAGCTAGTTCAGTGTGCCATAGCTAGTTCAGTGTGCCATCTTTTGCTTTCCGTCCTTTTCTCTCTTCAGTACAATCATGGTGTGTTGGTTGGTGTCAGTCAGTCAAGCAAGCGCTACCCATTCGCCTTTTGTTTGTCAAGCCATTGTGTTCTCTGCCACCACCGCGCATTCGTCTCCGTCGACGTCGTTACAGAGCCCCGGCCGGTCAGGTAGCTAGGCTAGCTCGCTAGGCTAGGGAATTAGGGATCGCGCGCGCCTGCAGCCTGCTTACGTGTACGCGCCAACGCCACTACAGGCCCGCCCAGCCCGGACCTGCCGCGCACCAACCCCCATGGTGTGAGATGTTTCGCGAAATTTTTTTCGAATATGTTCACTCACATGCATGGCATATTAAATGTAGTCGAAAAAATAACTCATTATATGGATGGAGTGTACTTCGCGAGACGAATCTAATGAGCCTAGTTAGGTCGTGATTAGACAATAAATTGCTACAGTAAACATGTGCTAATGACGGATTAATTAGACTCGTTAGGTTCGTCTTGCGATTTACTGACAGAATCTGTAATTAGTTTTGTAATTAGTATATATTTAATACTTTAAATGTGTGCCCGACATATTCGAAAAAAATTCGCGAAACATCTGAACAGGGTCATGTAGCTGCTGTGGTCTTGTCACACAGGCCAGGTTAGAGTGATCCAGCAGGCAGTGAGAGCGTGTGACGCCACTGAAGCCGTCATCCTCGCGTACTACTATGAACGGCAGGTGTTTCGCTTCCAAGTCAGTATCTATCGTACTACCACTACTGCGTTGCGAAAGTAATACCATATGCATCGTGCTAACGGCGAAGCGAAACGTGTTGCCTGACGCCGTAGCATGAGCATGACGTTCTTATTCAAGTATTGCGCGCGTTGCTCCAGTGTACTGAATATCCAGTAGCCGTCAAATTAAAACGTCTCAGGAAGGTCCTATGCATGTGACCGAATATTCATATAGGTCATATATCTTTTTTTTTGCGAAATATATAGGTCATATATCAACATCGATATAATAAGTAAGATAGTGTTTCAACTACCACGGAGAAAATGAGAAGTTAGAAGAGGGTCTGTTATGGGCCACTAATTAATATTGATCAGATTATCTCCATATCTCATTCAGTTTAATTTAAAAAAGAAAGCTATTACTGCGCAGTCTACTATAAGCAATCTTAGCTTGTTCATTTATTTCATACATGAACAGCTAGAAAAAAACATTTATCTGTATACTTGTAAAAATAGAGCTCGTAATAGGAGTCAGCCAGTAGTGACTGGCATGGATACCACGAAGATTACCAGTGTCCCAAGAATAAATTTCCGCAATTGTAATTTGATTTAGTTTGTTTTACAAATTCTTAACTTTAAATGGAGATAAATTTTATACAAAAATTATAGCGAGAGACTGATTTTTTTTTAATTTGAAAACATTTAGATGTTTAAATAGTTGAACAAAAGTTCAGATAATAAGAGTAAAAAAAATAAAACCATCACAAAATAACAAAATTCTCTATAGTTATTAATATCACGCTACATTTTTCTACATTTTTCTATTATGATTCTATCCATGGCCATATATGTAGAACTGCGCCTGCTTTGTATATGCCGCAGAGACGATGGGTGCGTTTGGTATTCTAGCTGAGCTGAGCGACTTTGAGAACAAATGCAGAAATCGACTTTGCCTGCACCCGAAGAACAATAGCAGAGATCAATCGACGGCCTTGTAGCAATCTGATAGGAGGGAGAGGGGGAGAGAGACAGCGAACCTTCCAGATTTTGGGATTTCTAATGGCGTAGTGGAGTGGACTCTTCGATCTGGTTCGATTTATAGAACAGCGGCTAGTAGAGCAAAAATCGCTCGGGAAGGCGGAGGGATTGGGCGGCATGGAACGCGAGAGTTGCTGAAGAGCTGGAGTTTGTTGCGGATGGAGTTGGCTTCGCGCTCAATTTTTCCGGACGAGTCCGATTTTGCCGTCGGAGGCGAGGGAAATCGGCTCTCCCTCAAAAGCGAGCCTTTTCTGGCCTCTCGAGGCAAGGTTGCCCCCGTAAGCGAGAATTTTTTGATGGGTCCAAACTGCCATCCTAGCCTGGCAAGGCTAGAGTAAATCTTGCTTAGGATCCAAACGCACCCGATGTTTCTCGTTCAGGATTTTGCATGCGCGCGATTGCACGAGGCATTAGAGACTCCTAAAATTATTCTGCACGGCGGAGTCGATCGAAGTGTCAGATTTTAGCTATGTTTGTGAGCATAGGCATCAGGTAGATGTGGACAGATGCAGTAAGGTCAACAATTTAGCTGGGGCAGGTGTTGAAAACTTGAAACCACCGGTACATGCTCTGGGATAGATTCACGGAATCCATGCACGAACCTGCGTGGACCAATAATGGATTGACAATGAATACTTTTTTAGATGAATCGAGATGAAGTAAATCAATCTTAAAATAATTCGGGGGTGTACATGGCGATGCAGATTGCTTGTCTTGCCCACGTTATCCTGACCCATACGCTGAGAAGTGAGAACCGCTACCCTAAGGATTTATCCGTAACATAAAAAGGTCAACATGCAGAAAAACACATCTCCGATCTGCAACATGCCTACCCCAAAATTAGCCTGCCCGTATGGCTATGGATCATCCCCTCCGCTTCACATTGTTGTGCTTATTAGTGTTGTTGCTGTTGCGGTCATTAGCCATGGGTGCTCTGCGTGCTAGATCTTGAGCGTGAGCAGCGGCGCCGGCACTAGGGCCACCACGCCTTTGTCGCTCCTGAGCTCTAGCTGTCGTCACGCACGCCACCGTCGCCGCACTTGTCATCGCCCCGCGCCGCCCCGCACGGGATTCACCACCGCCAACCCCAAACCGATGTGAGGGAAGAATACGAAAAAAAACGAGTAGAAACGATGGGAGGGTGTGATGTAGGTTCTGCATCAGATTTTATCTGAAAAAAGGTTCTGCATCAGATATTTTAGTCCAGCATCGAACACGATGTAGAGAATTACTGTTCAGGCGCCACCTCGACGTCTATACCATTGCTCCAGCCGCCCCCATTCCGGCCGGCTCTTCTCTGCCAGCAGCGACCACGCACAGCTCCGGTGACTAGCCACTGTTCGTGCCGCCGGAATCGCTTTGGTACACGGATTATTGACCCACCTGCGACGTCATCAGATACTTCGCTGTCAAGGAATCGATGGTGCCGAAACGAAACCAAATTGTACCACGTGTCTCCATCGATCACAGCCCCCCTCCCCATCAAGGAAGTCGGCAATGCTTTTTCCTCGCATCGCAAATCCACCAAAGATCGCAGCTCCTGACGAACTGCAGCACGCCCTGGCCTGCTTACTCATCTCCCTGATCGCCGCCGCGGGGGCGGGCCGCAGCTCCGATCCGCCGCCGCGCCGTGGCCGTCGGATCCGCGGCCTCGCTCGCCGCCGGCGCCGCCAAGGAGGCCTTGGACGAGGCCGTGTTCTTCGGGTCGGCCGGCGCGTCCCCTAAGGACGCCGCCGCGGATCTCGTGGGCCGGTGGGCGTCGCGGTCGCCGCGCTCGTCCTCGCCCTGGTCCGCCTCCGGCGCCGCCGCCGCGAGAGGAAGGCGCGGGATGACGGCGATGGCGTCTCCATAGTGTGAACTGTTTGGCTTCGCTTGTTGTACACCCGTAGTGTCTACTGATCTCTAACCTCGAAGCTAGGCAAGATCGATGTAACAGAGTTCAATTCGAGCACGGAAATAGTTGCTTCTTTTGCTTGATTTCGCGTACACGTCTTTGAAACTTTCAGTTCAAACAGAACAACAATCCCTGAATTTGCTTGCGTCTACTCTGCAATTTTTGGATCTGAATAAGAGAGAGTATCATGAATGAAGGCTGAAGAATTTGTTCGGAAGACTGCGAGCAGGCAGCCAGCAAGTTCACTAGTTCCAGGAACAAACTGAAATGAACGGCACTATTTTTTTCTGAGAAAAAACAACACCTTTATTAAGTTACTGAGTTAACAGCCTGGCCCGTGAATCCTGTGAGGCAAGTCGGCCTTTAGGCATGGTCCAAAACCGGCCTGCTTTGCAACGAGCCGGGCCTCTCTCAGCCCATGTTATCCTGACCCATACGCTAAGAAGTGAGAACGGCTAACCCTAACTTAGACTCCATTACAAGAGGGCCGGCGGCTCGACAGCGATCGGCGCCGCGTGCCGCCTCAAGGGCGAGCGACGCGGGGGCGAAGGAGAGCGCCTGTTTCTTGTGAAATGGACCCAAGACTGCTTTTTTTTAAGAAGCGGCTCAAGACTACTAAAATTCAATACCCATATGCTACGAGTAAATATTATTTGCAGTTGCATATAGCTCTACAACGTCACCGAGCATTTTTTTCCAAAAAAAAATGTCATTTCTAAGGTGATATTCGTCGAAAAATGGTCCCCCAAGTAACAAGCATTCAAAAAGAAAAACCAGAAAAGCATCGCGCAACCGGTGATGATCCACATCCACCGGTCAATATTGGTCCAAGGTGCGTGGTGGACACGAAATGGCATATGGAAGCAGGCCAAAAGATGACCATCCTACTCCAGCCCTAACTTAATTTGCGGTCTTTTTTATCTCCAACTTTGCAAGTTAAAGCATACGTTCGAATAAATGGAGAACAATACGCAATGTGTATTGTATTTGTCAACAAGATACGTAAGGTAGGCGCCATTCAGAACCCTATAATGTACGGTATAGAGCAACTCCAGCAAGGCCTCTACTTGAGCCCCTACTCAAAAAGTAGGGGCCGAGGGCAAAAAAACCCACTCCAGCAAGGCCCCTACTCGGGCCCCTATAGTAGGGAGGCACCCAAATCCCCCCTCCCAGCCCCATCTCCCACGGGTCCGTAGGAGAGCCCCTACTCGGTCGTTGGCCGTTTCTCTCCTCCCTCCTCTCTTCGCGCGCTTCTCCTCCACGCGCCGCCGCCCTTCCTGCTGCGCATCCTGCTCCTCCACGCCGCGTCCCGCCCCGCCGGGCGGCCGTCCCGGACCTCCGCCCCCCCTTCCCGAGCTCCTAGAGCTCCGCCGCCGCCCGGATCTCGCCATCCATGGCCGTCGCCTCGAGCAGGTCCACAGGGCCGTGGCTCGGGCTCCCTCCACCGCCGCGCGGGAGCAAGTAGGGGCGAGGGAGAGAGAGGAAGGGCAGGGGCAGGGGCGAACCTGCTCCTTCCCGTCGCCGCACAGGGCCGCGGCGGCCCGGCTCCTCCGCGCCGCGGCACGGGACGGCTGCGGCGGCCTCGCTCCTCCGCGCATCGCCTCCATTCCGGCGCCCCTCCCGCTCCTCCGCCCTGGCGCTCGATTTGGGGCTCTACGGCTCTGGATCGAAGCAGGTCCGGCCGGATCTTGGGTGGGGAGGGCCAGCAATGTCGGGCGAAGGGGGCGGGGCAGAAGCACAAGAGCAGGCCGGGGGCGAGGAGCTCGAGCTCCATGGCGCGCCGCCCACTTCTACGAGCTCTGCCCTGGAGATCCACCGGGAGGATGGGAGGCGGAGGGAGCAGAGATGTCGCGAGAGAGGGAGATGCGACGGCAGGGAAGGGATGCGTCGGGAGGAAAAAGAATTGGAAAGAAAAAAAAAGATAAGACCCTGACAGGTGGGTCCCATATGTCATATCAATAATAGGGGCTCAAGAGTTGGGGTTGTTGCTGGAGTTGTGAACAAAAATCGAGCCCCAAAAAGTTGGGGCCGGCCCCTACTCGATAAAGTAGGGGCCTTGAATAGGGGCTATTGCTGGAGATGCTCTAATACCTTTGACGGGACATTTAAGTACTGTTGAGGCGCCTAACATTTAGGACTGTAGTCAACTAGAACCGTACCGTTTCTCTCCCTCTTAATGAAATACGTGCTATGGCACGGTCGCAAAAAAAAAAAAAAAAAAAAAAAAAAAAAAAAAAAAAAACTAGAACCGTACCTAACCTACGCAAGGCACACACACAAGGCCGGCGTGGTTGTTAACTTGATTCTTGCTAAAAGTTTTATAAATTTTAGGTAGCTTGTTTACCGAGCAGAGAAGATAGAAGAACAAAACCCAAGATACCACACTTATTATTTTCCTTAATCTAAAAAAATACCACACTTATTAAGTGACACGGTCAATAAAAAGAAATAATTTGCGTCACTTGCGTTCTGCTAACAACAACTGTTCCCACCACTCCTGCGCTTGGTATCTAGTGTTTTGTTAGACTATTCAAACGCATGATAAAAAATTACTGTCCACATGTTTTTTTTTGCGGGTACTGTCCACATGCTTTAAGGGTGCGTGAATCACATACTGTACTAAATATTGTACTGTTAAGTGAAGCGAGCATCTGACCTAGCACGTTTTTTTACCGAGCTTGCACGTCTCTAGCCGGTCAGCCTGTGCTTGAATTGGTGTGCACGCTTGATGTTGAGAGGACCGACCAAGTAAGAGGGTTTACCTCAGCACACACGCGCGCGTTTAGTGTAAAAAAAAGAAGTGGTGTGTGCATGGTGTTGCTTCTTGAGAAATGGTGAGAATGTTTGGTGGGATGATCACTCGATCACGTAGTACGCACGGTGAAAAATTATCTAATTTCCGTATGCTAACTATATATGTTGATCTGTTCCATGCTTATCAGAAAATCGCTGCTGAACTTAAATTTACCTTACTAAAGCAAATTGGACATTATTTGACCGCATATAGCTAGCGTACTATGCACTACTGCATTTAATTATATTTGCAGTACGATTGATAGCAAAGTGAAACGCAGAGAACCACACGATAGCAGGAAAAGGAATCGGAAACGTGCAAAATGAATTAAAAAGGTGATTAAAATTTGACCATGTAAAGAAGCATAGCTAGTTCAGTGCCATCTTTATTTTGCTTTCCGTCCCTTTCTCTCTTCAGTACAAATCATAGTTTGGTTGGTGTCAGTCAGTCAAGCAAGCAAGCACGGTACTTCGCCTTTTGTTTCTGAAGCGTTGTTCTGTGTTGTGCCGCCACCGCATTCGTCTCCGTCCACATCAGGTGACTAGGCTAGGGATCGCGCGCGCCTGCTTACGTGTACGCGCCAACGCCACTACAGGGCCGCCCGTCCCGAACCTGCCGCACCAACCTCCATGGACTTAGACCGTTAGACGTAGACGAGCTTGGAATTTCAGCACGCGTAGATGAAGTAGCTGCTGTCGTCTTGTAGTTGCACCCAGGCTAGGTTAGAGTGAGCGTGCAGTGTGACGACACTGATGCCGTCATCCTCGCGTACTACCATGAACGGCAGGTGTTTCGCTTCCAAGTCAGTATAGTGACCGGCATGGATACCTCCAAGATTACCCGTGTCCCAAGGAACATGTCCACGTTCGTAAATTGATTTAGCTTGTTTTGGAAATTCTTAACTTTCTCATATATATTCGAACGGGGATAAATTTTGTGCAAAAATAGTAGCGAGATATAGTTGAACAAATTTCAGACAATAAGAGTCATTAAAAAATAAAACTATCACGTAGGCGCTCTCGTGGGCCACCGGCTACTAGGGCTCGCCCTCAGGCTGCCGACTTGGGTTCGAGACCTGCAATCTTTTTAATTAAAAGTAGAGGGCGGTCTGCCTCTTCCGTCTCGTTTTCGTTTTAAAAATAATACTATCACAAAAGAACAAAATTCTTCCTCTTAGGATTCTATTTGTGGCCATATATGTAGTACAAATGTTGAGGAAAGGAGCAGGAAAAAGAAATACTCCATGAAAAATATTCCTCCACCGCATGTTGGGTTGACCTCTGGCCAGCCGTGTTCGGTTTTTGGGGTATCCAATCCCATTTGCTTCCCCAACCCGTTCAGGTAGGCATGCTGCCTTCTCTCCCCTCCCCACGCCGAACTAGACGGGAAAGACTCCGGCCGATCCACGCCCACACCACTGCGGCTGCGCTTCATCGTCATCCTTCCTCCCGCAGGCCTCCTCATCTACCCTCTCTCTGCCGGCGACGATTTGGTCCGGGCTTCTTCCTTCCGGAAGCAAGGAACCCCTGGCTCGTTGCTCCACGGGAGGTGGATGGGTTTCCTACTTATGCTTGTTCATTGTTCTGTTCTGTTTAATCCTTCGAATCCGGTGGCCCCTCGGCTGTTGCGTTTGGGTAGCCTGATTGCGACCACCCGCTTGACCGTGTTTCTGGGCCGCCAGCCTCCATGTGGGACCCAGTTAATCGCGGTGCACAATTCGTTCTCCAACCAGACAATGCAATGGTTTCAGAAACCATTCCATAGGACAACCGAGCAACGAGGGTGTTCTAGAAGAATGGCTACAGTTCAATTTGGATTAGTGCGTTGGCATTCTTTGATGGGAACAACCCAATCCGAACCCCCCCAAAAAAAATCCTTTTCTGGGATGGAATATGTCCCTTGGATCCACCCGGGTTCGAGACCTGCAAGCTTCTTAATTCAAAGCAAAGGGGCGGTCTGCCTCTTCCGTCTCGTTTTCGTTTTAAAAATAAAACTATCACAAAAGAACAAAATTCTTTCTCTTAGGATTCTATTTGTGGCCATATATGTAGAACAACTGTTGGGATAAGGAGCAGGAAAAAGAAATACTCCATGAAAAATATTCCTCCACCGCATGTTGGGTTGACCTCTGGCTAGCCGTGTTCGTTTTTTGGGGTATCAGATCCCGTTTGCTTCCCCAGCCTGTTCAGGTAGGCATGTTGCCTTCTCTCCCCTCCCCACGCCGAACTAGACGGGAAAGACTGACCGATCCCAGCCCACACCACCGCGGCTGGCCGATCCACGCCCACACCACCGCGTCTGCGCTTCATCGTCATCCTTCCTCCCGCAGGCCTCCTCATCTCCCCACTCTGCACACTGCTGGCGGCGATTCGGTCCAGGCTTCTTCCTTCATGAGGTAAAGGAATCCCTGGCTCGGTTCTCCACGGGAGGTGGATGGGTTTTCTGCTTATGCTTGTTCATTGTTCTGTTCTGTTTAACCCTTCGAATATCCGGTGGCCCCTCGGTTGTTGCGTTTGGGTAGCCCGATTGCGACCACCCACTTGACCGTGTTTCTGGGCCGCCGGCCTCCATGCAGGACCCGGTCAATGGCGGCGCACAGTTCGTTCTCCAACCAGACAATGCAATGGTTTCATAAACCATTCCGTAGGACAACCGAGCAACGAGGGTGTCTAGAAGAATGGCTGCAGTTCGATTTGGATTAGTGCATTGGCATTCTTTGATGGGAACAACCCAATCTGAACCCCCCAAAAAATCCTTTTATGGGATGGAATCTGCCCCTTGGATCCACTGTGCAAAAATTATGTATGTTATTTAATGCGAAATTGTTTCTCTCACATGTTCATCTTATCATTTGAAGGACTGTAGAGATTCAACCACAAATTTTTCTTTTCATTTTCTTCACTTTCTCCTTCACTTGCAAACATATATAGGCTTCTTTTGGTACCTGATTCGGTTGCTAGACAGCTTCTGCTTGCAGGTTCTGATCACGAAGTGCAATGGACCTTCCGGTAGCAGATCCTGGAACAGAGAGAGGCGAAGGTCCGCTTCTCCAATGCCCGTACTGCGATTCGGAGGCAATGCACAAGCTGGCACAGCTCCTTCTGCCTGGCCTGGCTGCAGTCTGTGTCGACGACATGACAGGTGATCTGTTCAGGAAACCCTCTGTTGTTGCAGTTGAGTTGAGGAAGGAGATGGTGGACTACATCACGCAGAGGAGCGATACTTTCATAGCCGATGCTCTGATTGAGTCTGAAGCGAATCAGGAAACTGAGAATGAGATGCCGGAGGACCCTTTTGAAATCGTTTCAATCTTTATGGATGATTTCAGCAGCACCAAGAGGAATATCATTGGCCATGTCTCTGGGTGGCTGCTGAGCGACAACCGCGAAGATAAGATTGATGACTTTGTCCAGGAGATGGAGATGACCCGCTTCTGGCCACTGGACAGAAGGGAAGCCATCGCGGAGGTCCTCCTCAAGAATGTTGACCTCAAGACAAAGTTCCACTGCCCTGAGAAGTATGAAAACGAGGAGCGACTGGCTGATCACAAGGAACAATGTAGCTTCAGACCTGTTTCTTGCCCAAATGATGGGTGCCGAGCCAAAGTTTCTGTCCGCTGCATGCAGGATCATGATGCAGCTTGCCCATTCAAGGTCCTTCAGTGCGAGCAGAACTGTGAGAAGCGCCTCCTAAGGCGTGATATGGATAGGCACTGCGTCACTGTCTGCTCAATTAGGCCCATGAAGTGCCCCTTCGGCTGTGATTCATCGTTCCCTGAGTGCGATCTTGAGAAGCACTGCTTGGAGTTTCTTCAAGCACATTTGCTTAAGGTCCTTAAGGTGATTCACAAGAAAGGGCGTTCGGAAGAAGAACTGAAGGAGCTTGCTCAGAAGCTAGAAAAGGTCTTGCTTTTGATCTTTCTAAATTACATTATATGCTTTTCGAATGAGTGTCTTCCTACTTGCTTCTGAAATATTATGAGAAAATTGAAAGCACAGACCTACCCGATTCAATTGCTTTTTAACTGATTATAGAATTAAACTTCAATTTTTTTTATTAAAAAATGTGTCATTTTATTTGCTGACAATTATTTTGATGAATTAAATGCTTGTGTTTATCTAATCAAGGGTTGTGGCACGTGTTTTTTTTAAAAAAATACTAAATTAGAGATGTAGTCGACATGGACTCTTTAAATTAATCTAGAGCATTTGGTTATCATAAAATCTGATGGTGGCACATGCTTTAAAAAATTTACTAAATTAGAGATGTAGTCAACATGAACTATTTAGATTAATCTAGAGTGTTCGATCATCATAAAATCTGACGGTGTAAAAGGCGTAAGAGCAAGATGTAAGATTTGTTCTCAAATCTTTCGCCCTTATAGTATAGATGATGCATTCCATTTATGCAGTATGATGAACATGGTAAGCTGGCTAAAGCTCAGGATGCGAGACCTCTTACTAATGTTGTGAAGGACCTTGAAGCAAAGATGAAAGGTGAACCGTCGAGTTAAGGGAGTATTTTATACATCCAAACCTCACAAGATGGTTAATGACATGGTTTAGTTGAAGAGTTGTTCCTACGTGAGCATACAAGAAGAATATAAATAAGTTCTGCTTTATTTTTTCCTACGTTACAACAATTTTTGCTTCTTTCTCTCCCCTCACAATCAAATCAATTTCTCAGCATGTATATTGATATTACTATGTACCTGCAATTTTGTATGAGTATACGGTTTGTTTTGGTATATAAATGAGCAATTTCATGTAAGTTGAGTTGTTTAATACCGGGAAGTTATACTTTGTCTAAAAATCTGCCTAGCAGCACTGGAAGTACACACCTTTATTGAGAAGCAAGTAAGAGTGTATGACCACTTTGTTGAGAAGGAAAGACCGGCATACATTTGAAATCGGTACTACTTGTGAGCCCAACTCTTTGGTACTCTCCTGGGTATGTAATCAATCAAAAGTAATTTTTGTGATTCACTCGCCAGCCCTTGGCATGTAATCAAACAGAAGTACTTTTTGAATGTATAGTTTGTCACTGCAATGGCCAGTTTTGCAGGTGAAAATTCCCTTGGTTACGATGTAAACCTGTGTGGCAGCAATGAGAAATGCTCGCCTGTTTTAGTCTGAGAATTGAGACCGTCGCTCAACTAGTTACATGGCAGCTAGCGAAGTCGTCTCTATTGGCGTCCATGACAGTGCACGGCTGATGAGGGCATTCTTCACTGTTACCCGCCGGCAAAGACGCAACAAGAGGCCACTTTGTAGTTGGACGGCAAACGTGTGAGCCTTTGAATAATTCCACATTTCTTAGTTTGGGAGGAGGATGCCATCTTAAAAGGGAGAGTCACCCTTCTCCTATTGTACTAGCCTTTTAGAAAGATTGGACATTTCCCCGAATGGATATACCTAAGAATTGTTGGGGGGCAGACAAACTAAATTTATTGGACCTCGACCAACCACACTAAGGTCGGATTCATCAACGGCTGCCACCTGCCCTCAAGACGTGAAAGCAGCTTGCACAGCAAATGAACACAATTAAAGTAAAATTATCTTGGAGGAAGAGCGACTGAAATAAGTACTTTTCATGACCAATCAATTTTCCACCATACACATCGATCAGTAATTTGTTGCGGCATTAGCTGTATTCAACTAGAAAGACTCACGCGGCAGCGTAGAGCACCAGCCAAATACCGAGGATGGCAGCAGCGTGGGAGATGGCGACTGGAGCCTTACAAAATACCTGCCTTCATCCATTTAGCTCCTGACGCCTGCAGCTAAGTTACAGTAGTAATTTGTAGTACAATTTAAATATTCAGTATAACATGTGTCTGAACATTCAAGGGAAGTAAAAGCTCATTTCAGAAGATGAATATGTAATTGATATTTTTAGAAAAAAGAATAAATGAGTTGCAGTGCAGATCAAACCTCTGTCAGAGCATAGGGGTCAGAGCAGGTATGTCTTTAGCGTTGTCAAAGGTGCAGAATGATGAAGACCAGACGTCCGAATATTTTTAGCCCTTTCACGGTGCTGTTATCCCAGCAAAAATATCCAGATAGTAGTTGAATAAAGTCTCACGTATATAATCAACTAGAGTCTAATTGACCATGCCAGCCAATCTCAACAAAATAAGCCTCACTTACATGCCAGTGGGATAGCCGTAGTAGTTCAAAGATATAGTAAACCACCACTCGTAGGAATAGTCAACTCAAATATATTTTTCAATAACCAACAGCAGAATAATATATAATACTACCTCTGTTTCAAATTATAGGTCGTTTTGGCTTTTTTAGACATCACCTCTGTTATGCATTTAGATAGACACTATGTCTACATTTGTAAAAAAAAAATTTATGAACCTAAAAAAGTCAAAACGAACTATAATTTGTAACGGAGGAAGTAGATGTTTCTCACGGCTGTAAAAGAACCAGCAAGCAGTAAAAGATTTCTTCACGGAGCAACTAGATTTTTTTCGATAAGAAAGCTTTATTAAATTTCAAGGGCATTACATCGAGTTGATACAAAGTTTTAAAATACAACCCGACCTCTGCATAGCGGGATGCACACAACCTATATTTAAATTTGAATATTCCAAACACTCTGCGTGACTATCAATCCGTAGACTAGACCGCCACCCATGTGTCTGGGTAAAAAACTCCTTGGCCACCTGCGTCAATCGTAGTAATGCCGCAGCAACAAAATCCTGTGAAGCTGGCTTCTGTAAGATAGTCCATGTACGGAGCCAATGTATAATGATGAAGATAACTTGCAATGCAGACGGGTTATTATTATTTTTTACCAAATACTATATCGTTTCTGCATAGCCATAGCGACCAACATGTTGATGCCGCTCCTAGCAGAACTAACGGTTTTATGTCCTTTCCAATACCCTGTAGTCAGTTCCAAACATATTAGACACGCTACAAAGCTGAGAAATTCCTGACGTTGCATATATAGTTGACCATATTGCACGAGCAAAACGACATCCAAAGAAAAGGTGTCTAGTGGTTTCATCTTTGTGACAAAAGCAACATCTTTTGCTCCATTGCCAATTGCGCTTTGCTAAGTTATCTTTTGTCAAAACTACTCCCCTTCGTAAGTACCACATAAAGATCTTAATTTTTAAAGTGGTTTTCATAGGCTCATGTTTAAATTGGAGACACTACTATGGTTCATATTGATTTTTAGGGCAAAACCAAACCTGAACCTGCAGATAAATCCCCACCCATGTTCAGGAATCACGATCAGAGACCACGGACTCACAAGAATCCAGACCGCACTCAGCCAATGACCTGATCACGACCCACACAATCTAGATGGATCGGCAGCTTGATAGACGAGAGGAAGTGCCTCTCTATTTCTTCGGCGGAGGAAACCCTCGACGAGAACTCACAAATAAAATCCAAAATCCTCGATACAAGGGCATCGACCCAGGCTTAATTGGGGCACGCAGGCCAGCCATGGACTCAACACAAAGAAAAGCTAGTCTAGACTCAAACACATGGTGCACGCAGGCACCCAAACAAAAAGCTAATGAGACTCGCGAATTGGCTTGTAGCTCAATGATACGACGGTCTAAGGGGACGCTATCCAGTTCAAATTCTGTTGCTCACACATTTTCTTAAGATTTTTCTGGAATTTTTGGTGTTATGCGTTAAGTTGTAAGCGGTGTTTCCGTTGACAACGAGACGCGAATGATGACTTCAGAAATCTCCAGATCTGCACAAATTATTAGAATAATTAATTATTTTTTGCACGACGGGTGGAGTCGAAATCCCAAATTTTAATTAAGTTCGTGAGCATATGCATCAATTCACGTAGATGCGGACAGATGCAGTAAGGTCAACAATTTAGCTGGGGCATGTGTTGAAAACTTGAAACCATTAGTACATGCTCATCTGGGGATAGATTCACGGAATCTATGCACTAACCTGCATGGACCAATGGATTGAGAATGAATCTCTTGTCAGACGAATCGAGAAAGAAAGAAATTAATCTTAAAATAATTCGTGGTGTACATGCTAGAGAAAAGTGAGAACCGCCGGCTAGGGAACTTGTACAACAACACGTTAACACAATGAATCACCATTTCCCCTAGAATTCCACTCTATTCTCAAATGCCAAGTACAACACGTTAACACAACGAATCACCGCTCGCCTTCTCCAGCAGCTAGAGTTCTTGAGCGCCTCGAGCTTGGCGAGCTTAAACGAAGACGGGTTGGACTTGGACGACAGGTGTTGCACTATATCCTCCCCTGCCACGGAGGAGTCCGACATTGCCGCCGATTGCCCCTAGACCGGATCACGCTGCCGGAAGCTTCCAAAAGAAGGAACCACAACGGCGCGATCCAGGGGCAGTTTTGTCCCTTCAGATAGCTCGAGAATGAAAAAGAGGATACAAATCACGAGAGGGAGACAAAGAGGCCGAAATCTCTCGAATCAAAATTCACACGCTTGTCAAATATTGAAAGATTTACGAATTGAATGTCAAGACGTGTGAAATATGCAAACTTTAGTATTTAGGGTGTGTTTGGCAGAGCTCCCAGAGCTGATTCTCAGCTGAATCCAGCAGGAGCTCTGCCAAACAATTTTTCAAAGAGAGTGATTCTGTGTTGATTCTGTGAAGTGATTCTCTGAAATGAACTAAGAGGCTGGAAGCTGTGAAGTGATTTTCCATCCTGATTTGAAAATCTTATGCTAGAGAATCACTTACACTTACACATCACTTCTCTTGGAGAATCAGCTTCCATAGAAAATCAGAATCAGATGGAGTTGTACTGAACACACCTTTAATATCAAAATTCATACGGCGCAGCGAGACGTTGATGTCGTTGCGGTGGCCAGCAGCGATCACGCACAGCTCCGGCTACTAGGCCCGTCACTGTTCGTGCTGCCGTTGCCCTGCCGCCGAAATCGCTTTGGTACACGGGTTACTGAACTCACCTGCGAGGTCACATACTTCGCCATCAAGGAATCGATGATGCCGAAATGGAACCAAATTGTATCACGTGCCTTCAACAAACACAGCCACCATCTCCATCAAGGAAATCGGTACACCCTCCGTCCCAGAAAGAATGCACTTCTCGCTTCCTGAGAAATTCCAGAATCTTAAGTTTGACCAATTATAAATAAAAAGTATAAATATTTATGATATGGAATATATATCATTAGATTCGTTTCTAAATGTAATTTTTTAACAAATTTATTTAGAGCCATAAATATGAATATAGTTCGTTAAAAATTTGGTCAAATATGAATCACTCTAACTGACACACACTCCAGACATGCATTCTGCAGTAATGCTTTTCCTTCCTCGCATCGCAAATCCAATCCACCTTAAAAAAAAAAAATCCACCAAAGATCGCAGCCCGTCTCCGTCCTTCTTCCCGCCGTTAACTAAACGGCGAGAAGTACTCTGTTTCGGCGCGTCGGTTACGCCGCGGGAGCTGCCGGGAAACGGTGAGAGACGGGCATCCCAATTCGCAATCGACCCCGGCGGCGGCGGCGGCGGGGAGTAATGGAGTGGGGGGACGCGTGGTTGGCTCCCGACAAGCTGCAGCACGTCCTGGCCTGCCTCCTCATCTCCCTGCTCGCCGCCGCGCTGGCCGGCCGCAGCTCCAGCCCTGGGATCCGCCGCCGCGCGGCTGCCGTCGGGTCCGCGGCCTCGCTCGCCGCCGGCGCCGCCAAGGAGGCCTTGGACGAGGCCGGGTTCTTCGGGTCCGCCGGCGCCTCGCTCAAGGACGCCGCCGCGGATCTCGTGGGCGTCGCGGCCGCTGCGCTCGTCCTCGCCCTGGTCCGCCGCCGGCGCCGCGAGAGGAAGGCGCGGGAGGACGGCGATGGCATCCCCATGGTGTGAACTGCGAAGGCCGGCTCCGATCTGTTTGGTTTCGTTTGTTGTACTACCTGTACATCCGTAGTGTCTACTGATCTCTAACCTCCAAGCTACTGTAGGCAAGATCGATGTAAAAGAGTTCAATTCGAGCATGGGAGAGTTTTTTCTTTTGGTTGATTTCGCGTGGATGTCTCTGAAAACTTAAATGCAAACGGGAAAAAAATCCCTGATTTTGCTTGCGTCTACTCTGCAATTTTTGGATCTGAATCAATTTTATGAACCCAACCATATCACGAACCCTAAAAAAGAGAGTATAACGAAGACCGAAGAATTTGTTATGCGAGACTGCGAACAGGCAGCAAGCCGCCTTTTTTTTTCCTGAGAAAAACGGCACCTTATTATAGTGACTGAGACAACAGCCTGGCCCGTGAATCCTCTGAGGCCCAACTCGGCCTATAGGCACGGTCCAAAACCGGCCTGCTTTGCAACGAGCGGGCCTTGCTCTGCACAAATCCCTGAGCCTCAGCCCACGAGGCTCGCGAGCCTCTTCAAGTCCATATCCAGTGAAACTGGAACGGGCGCAGCCCACCGCACCATGGCGCTGCTCGCCGCCGCCGCCGCCCGCCGTCTCCCGCGCCACCTCCGTCTTCTCCACCCCCGCCTCCTCACCACCACCTCCCCATCCCCATCCCCTCCCCCACCGGACCCGGAGCCCCCCACTCCAGAACGGTACCCCGTCCGCTCCCCGCCGGACGAGCAGTTCGCGGCGTGGGTCACGCGCCTACGCCCGGGCTTCACGGCGTCCGACCTCGCCGCGGCCGTCTCCGCGGAGCCGGACCCTGACCTCGCGCTCGCGCTCTTCCGCTGGGCCGCGCTGCGCCCGGGGTTCCGCCACGCCCCCGACTCCTACCTCGCGGCGCTCAGGGCGGCCTCCTCCGGCCGCCGCCCCGCGGCAGCGGAGGCGCTCGTTCACGACGTCTTCGCGGGGGCCTGCGCGCCCGACCTCCGCCTCTTCAACGCCTGCCTCCGCTTCTGCTGCGACCGACGCAGCCTGTTCCCGCTCGCCTTCGACATGTTCAACAAGATGCGCGCCATGCCTGCGGCCGCCGGGTGCCGCCCCGACGTCGAGACCTACACGCTCCTCCTCTCCGCCGTCGTGCGGCGCGTCCGCCGTCCGCCGGCGTCGATGGTCTACCTGCACGCCGTCCGGTCTCTCTCCCGCCAGATGAAGGCCTCTGGTATTGTCCCGGACACTTTCCTGCTCAACCTCATCATCAAGGCATACGCTCGGTGCGTGGAGGTGGACGAGGCACTCAAGGTGTTCCGTGAAATGCCGCTGTATGGCTGTGAGCCAAACGAGTTCACCTATGGCTATATTGTCAAGGCCATGTTTCAGAAGGGCTGGACAGACAAGGGGATGGTGTATTTTGCAGAGATGAGGGAGAAGGGATTTGTGCCGTCCGGAGGCGTGTACATGATTGCTGTGTCGGCATTGGCATTGGAATGGAGGTTCGAGGAATCGAAGCGGGTGCTGCTGGATATGTTGGATTGCAAGAGGAAGCCTGATATGATCACATACAGGACACTGCTGGAGGAGATGTGCCGGGCTGGGCAGACTGAGCAGGCATTTGAGGTGCTGGAGGAGCTGAAAGGGAGGAAGCGAGGGCCACTGGACCAGAGGATGTACTCAGAATTGCTTGATGGGCTGCATTGGATTTCCCAGCCTCATAAGGACAACCGAACTGTCCATGACAGGGGTTCTGATGATTGATACTGAATTATTGATCAACATATTATCTTTGTGTTATTGTGATCAGGGATTCATGGTCATCCAAAATCAAATGCATGGCCAGTTCTGGTTTAGAGGATTGTCTACCTCTTATGGAAGCGTTTACCCTGAATCGGCGCAGAGTTACCCTAACTCACAGAAATGCTACTAAGCTAGCACAATTGATGACAGGCGAGGATGCAGAGAAGATCATCAGAATACCTCAACAATTTGTGATCCACATTCTTGCACTGTTGGGATGCTACATCAGTGACCCAATGTCTGAAGGCAGTAATGCAGAGGAACCCTCTTCCTACTACTCTGGGGATGATTGCTATAAGTTGTGGTGGCTACTGTCAGGATACTAGCTGAATAATTTTCATGTCAATGACAATATTTGAAGCATATATTCAAAAAACTTGTTCCAGGTATCATGTAACACCAACAGCTAGTTCACAATGTGTTACATCTAAATTGATTCGAAGTACATGGGAGCTATACTTACCTAGTTTTTGGTGTTTAAAATACAGATCTTGTAGCTTTATGATTGACATAAGTTGGTAATATGTCCACCTCATTTACTTGTATTAAAATACTGTTGATGTCACGAATGTGATTTCGCCTTTCATATCAAGATTTGAGCTGTGAAGACTAACTCTGTCAGTGGTTACAAAAGCACCTGCATGTATGAAGCTAACTAGGACATGAATTGTGCTAGTCAATACTATCTAGGTGTAAATGTTTGGATTTGTACTCTGGAAACAACTCCCTTCTTGGGTTAGAACTTAAAAAGTCATCCATCCACCTTGTGCCTCGGTCTCTGGTTTTTAACAGAGATGCCAATTAGCAAAATGTTTTAGAGGGGAAAAAAAATTGTTTCCAGCCTCTGTGACCGCACACAGTCACGTTCTTACACAATTTGCTCAGGGTGACGTACAATGTCTCGACGCATATATATGTTCATCTCACTTGCTGGTATCTAGCACTGGATGGTGTCCTACCTAGGTTTGATTTGATCTGCTAATTTTTGGGATTTAGAGTTCGATCCATGGTGTTGAAGAGAGGGAGGTTTGATTTTGATCCCCGGATTTTGTGGATTCTAGGTTTGATTTGATCTGCTAATTTTGGGATTTAGAGTTTATTTTCTTATCCTTGTTTCTTTTGGGTTTCATCTCTAGCCTACCCCAACTTTGTGGATAAGCAGGAGTTGTTGTTGTTGTTGTAGAGTTTGATCCATGGAGATTCGTTTTTGATCTGCGGACTTTGTGGATAAGCAGGAGTTGGAGAACCTGAAGATGGGGGCGTTGCTCTCTAACGCAGTGGTTTATGTCCAGACTGTAAAATTGTGCTGTATGAATGTATGATCACGTTATCTGTGTTTTCTGGAGTTTCCAGGATTTAATTGGTTAGTTCACTTTTGATTAGTACAGATATGCGGAGGTCGCCAGGGACTAGATCCTTTCATTGTTGAGCTGTTAGATTCCCTGTTTTATCCAGAACCAAACAGAGTCATGCCTTTCTTGCCTATTTAGAGTTCCCTGTTGCTCCCCTGCCGACGGCCACCACCCGCCGTCGCCATCCACCCACGGTCAACCCTAACCCCTCCCGTGGAGCTCGCCGCCGTCGTCACAGGAGCTCTTCAGCCGCCAACCCATCCCGGAGCTCGCCGCCGTCGTCCCTAGGAGATCCCCTGCCGCCGACCCCGCCCAACCGGGGGTCCTTCGTCGCCTGCCGCCCGGCTCCGGCGCTCCCGCGCCTCCGCCGACCGGCCTCGCCGCCGTCTCGACCACCACCGCCGCCAGGCCGACCGCCGACCCCAACCTTCCTCTAGGTCCGGGGATCACTGGAGCTCCCCCACCCCCGGAAACCCCGGACATTAAACCCGCCACCTCGACCACCCACCCCCGGGCCGCTCCCGCCCACCTCCCACCCCAGCCTACCCCGCCGGAACCCTAATCCGTCGGGGCGTCGGGGCCCTCTGCGGCGGACGCGCATGCGGCGCATAGCAAATCCGGAGGACGACGGTGGGTGGCCACCGGGATCATCTCCGTCGTCCTTGACCCTACGCGCCGCCGCCGCGCCGGGGGTACTCGGCGTGGTCGAATGCTCGAAGCGCACGGCGGAGGGGAGCGCGCGCTCGGAGCAGCGTGCGGTCGAGCCACGGGCGCCGCGGCTTCATCGTGGGTGCCCCTCGCGATGGCGGCCCATGCCTTCCGGAAGCTGATCGCCGGCCATGAGAGACCTTGAAATGCAGCATCCGTCGGCCAGGATGCATGCCGGCGCGATCACCATGTTCCAGGTGCTAGCTCAGGTGCCTCCTTTGCACCCCATGGGCCACGTACGCCAGTCTCTGCAGGCCAGGGCACGTAGGTCAGGTGCCTCCTTTGTGACGCTGAAGAACAGCTGCTGCATTTCCTTGTTCTCCCGCCCTGCTCCCGTGCACCGCTGAACCTCCACCATACACACAGTCTCCGTGCATCATCTCTTCTACCACTTGCAAACTTACTTGATTAGAACATCTGTGCTGTGGGGTAAATGGCTCCTGTGGGGGATATAGTACCCGGGTACCTCACGAGCAAGCCTGGCAGCCCACCAAAAGGGGTGGCCCGGCCCATCGTTCTGGACATGATGACGTGCGGGACAAGTCGGCGCACGAAGGAAGGATCTGTAAGGAGAAGTTTTAGTTGGAATAGGAGTTATTGTAAAGAAGGAAAGGATCCTTAGAGATAGGAACGACTACAAACCGACTTGTAACCCTGCCCCCCGATATATAAGGCGGGCAGGGACCCCCTCCAAAACAACTCATCTCACGACGAAATCTCTCAACACACAATCCACGCAATACAACACCCCAAAACAGGACGTAGGGTATTACGTCGAGTTGACGGCCCGAACCTGTCTATACCCTCGCGTCTGTCCATCCTAACCATCTTGTTTCCGATCTTTGCGATCTTCCCTACAATACAAATCACTTCCGTGGGCTACCCCGTGGAAGACTGCCGGAGATAATATCACCGACAGTGGCGCGCCAGGTAGGGGATATCGCCGAGATCAATCTGGTAAGCTTGATGGATCGTGTCAAGATCTTGGACAGCTGTAATCTCCCGGACGTCAACGGATTCGAGATCCAGTTCGGGAACATCACCGCCACCGCCTTGGATACCCAAGCGGCAGGAGCTACGGTCGCCACGGAGGTTTCCTCTCTGGCGCCGACTTCGGCCGTCACGGCCCAATCCGGTCCGATCGCATCTGATCGTGCCGGTTCTACCCCGCTGAGTCCATCGCAGAACGCGAGGCCCAACCAGCTGGGAACAAATATACAATCACTCGGTTCCGATCCGGCTCCTGAGAGTCGCGTCGCCGAGTCATCTCAGAGCGTAAACGCTCAACCGACGCGCGTTCCGAGCCCTGAGGTCATCACCGTCCAGACCCCTGGCTTTTGCGCGCTTGCTCAGAAGCAGAAGATGAAGGACATCGTCCAGAAGGATGATTCCCTTTCTGGGAGCGACTCTTACGAGTCAATCCCACGGGGACCCTCAATCCTGGACGACCTGCAGAAAGGTTACACAGTGTCCGACGCCTCTACGGAGCCGGAACTGCTAGGATCACCCGGAGAGTTAACTCCGAGTAGCTTGGAGCGTTACACGCCCACATCCGACTTCTCCGAGTCCGAGGAAGATTACCTCGCGCAAGAAGGAGTTGGGTCATACTGCTACATGGTGGCGCCAGCGACGCCACCTAACCCTGTGTCAGAAGACGAGGTCACTCCGGCTGAGGAGACGACTGAAGCCAGGGACCAGCGTCGAGGACGCAACGCCAGTCGGGCGACTCGCAGAGCCGCACGACCACACGGGGCCACCGCGTCAGGATCTGGCACCGCTCGACTCCAGGAACCACGCTCCGAGGATCATCGTCGTCATCGGGATCGGCACGACAGGAGGAGTACCCGGAACCTGATGCGCGACGGCATGTTCGAGTACAACGGATTCGACGTCTACGAGACGCCGGTCCAGAACCTCGACACCATCAACGAGGAAATCAGTCGGCTGCCACCCAGCACTCCAGGCCTGGAAAAGGTAAGGGCTCTCGTGCAGGCCGCCTCCGTCCAGGTCCACCAGATGCAGGGCAGAGCAAACACGGTCGCTTCTGAGCCCGGTCCGTCTCGTCGCCGGGCCAGCGGTGGATCGGATCGTGATGAAGACCTTCGCACCACGATCAACAGAGATCGAGAAGCGAGGGACGTCATCCGCAACAGCACCGAGGAGCGCCATCGTGAGGAAATCCGACGGCGCGAAGAATACGATCGGGATCATGGAAATCCCCGTCATAACTCCAACAGGAGCGGCTACTCGACGGAATCAGACTACTCTGACCCCTCCGGTAGTCCAAGGCGCGGCAACGATGGCGGTCGCACTCCGCCACGAGGACGAGCGGCTCCCCCACGCAGGCGGTCGACCCCGCCAAGGGAGCGAACCCACCGCGCAGCAGAACCTACCGAAGGGACCGAACTCCACCCAGGATTCGGAACTATCGGAGGACCCGCTCCCCGCCCAGGGATCGGGATCGCAGGAGGGAGAGCACTCCCCCAAGAACAACAGACGGCTCGGGTCCGAGTGGTTCCCGCCCTAGAGGTCGGATCGGCGGATTCCAGTCATTCACTGAGCGCTTGAGAAGCATGACATGGCCCAGAGGCTTCAAGCTGTCGGATATCGACAAGTACGACGGAAAGTCTGATCCATCTCAATGGCTTCAGATCTACTACACCGCCGTACAAGCGGCTGGCGGCGACGAGGACGTGATGGCGAATTACCTTCCCATCATGCTCACCAAGGACTGCCGCAACTGGCTGGCAGGACTTCCGCAGGACGCCATCGACAACTGGGATCAGCTTACCGCGCTCTTTGTCGGTAACTATCTCGGTACCTGGGAGAGGCCCGGGAGCAAGCGGCTCCTCGGCCAGATAAGATAGCGCAAGAACGAGACCCTACACGACTTCGTGCGCAGGTTCTCGGAGAAGCGCAACTCCATCACGGACGTGACGGATCAGGAGGTTATGACAGCCTTCCAGAACGGCATCTCCGATGGAAGACTGATTCACAAGTGGACTCGGAAGCCACCCGCGACTGTCAATGACATGTTCCGGGTCGCTAGCACATGGGCGGATGCGGAGATTGCGGAGAAGGAACAACTCAGCGAGCTCAAGAATCGCTGGGAAGAAGAGAACAAGACGACCCGCAAGCACGACCGCCGCGAAGACGAAGACCGACACGACGACCATCGTCGCAGCGACAGTCACCCTCGCAAGAAGAAGAGCGAGGGAGATATGGTCGCCACCCTGGACCGGTCCAGAGGCCGGGTAACTCCAGAGGATTTCCAGCGCATGCTCGATGAGCAATGTCCATACCACAAGCACAAGCACTCGGCACGAGAGTACTACGGGCTCAAGCGAGCCTTTACTGGGGTCAACAGAGGCCCTCCCTATAGAAAGAGGAACGATGGTTCCCCGCGAGACGACAGGCGGACTGACGAGCCCGGCGACGACTTCCAGGAAGCCGGCCGAGTGGTCCGCATGATCTACGGCGGGCCGGAATTCGAGACGAAGCGTCAGCAGAAGCTCACCCATCGCCAAGTCATGCACGCGAGGGAGCCACCGGTACCTGAGTACCTCAAGTGGTCGGAAGTTCCGATCACCTTCACCCGGGAGGATCACCCAAACTTCATACCGAAGCCCGGGTCCCACGCCTTGGTAGTGGCTCCGACGATCCGCAACGTTCAGCTAACCAAGGTGCTAGTCGACGGTGGCAGCGGCCTGAACATCCTCTTTGCCAACACATTGAAGGAGCTCGGCCTGACTACTCTCGACCTAAGTCCCTCCCAATCCGCGTTCTACAGTTTGATACCGGGAGACGGGGCAGAACCACTCGGGCACATCACATTGCCCGTTACCCTCGGAGACCGGAACAACTACCGGACCGAGCATATGCAGTTCACGGTGGCGAACTTTGAAACTGCATATCACGCCATCCTCGGGAGGCCGACGCTCGCCAAGTTCATGGCGATCCCTCACTACGTCTACTTGCAGGTCAAGATGCCAGGACCTAAAGGCATAATCACCGTCTTGGGGGACATCCGAGTCGCTTACACATGCGAACAGGAGACCCTCAACGCGGCAGCTGCCCTGGACATGTCCAAGCGCATGGAGCAAGTACTGGCTGCATCACAGGAGGTGGACAAGGACTCTCTGGAGATCCCCGCCAAGAGGCCAGCAAGAGAAGCCATCGTGCCAAGCAAGGAGACGGAGCTGAAGAGGATCTCGTTGGACCTGGATGACCTGAAGAAGACGGCCATCATCGGGGCAGAGTTAGACCCCAAATAGGAAGAAGTGCCCGTCAAATTCCTAAGAGAAAACGCCGACATATTCGCGTGGAAACCATCCGATATGCCAGGTGTCCCAAGGGAACTTGCCGAGCACTCCTTGAAGGTCAATCCGACTGCCAAACCGATCAAGCAGAGGCTTCGTCGATTCGCACAGGACCGCAAGGAGGCGATTAGGGCAGAGATTACAAAGCTGCTAGCTGCTGGTTTTATACAGGAGGTGTTCCACCACGACTGGTTAGCTAATCCAGTTCTTGTAAGAAAAAAGAATAATAATGATTGGAGAATGTGCGTCGATTACACAGATCTCAACAAAGCTTGCCCTAAAGACCCCTTCGTTCCCCCCCGCATCGATCAAGTCGTTGACTCCACGGCAGGCTCCGCCCTGCTCTGTTTTCTCGATTGCTACTCAGGCTATCACCAGATAGGCCTAAAGCTGGAAGATCAGATAAAGACCGTGTTCATCACGCCGTTTGGTGCCTTTTGTTACAACACAATGGCCTTCGGTCTGAAGAACGCAGGCGCAACCTACCAGAGGACGATCCAAGCATGTCTGGATCAATTGATCCCAGACATAGTAGAAGCCTACATTGACGACATCGTGGTCCAGATCATGAACCCCGAGGACATGATAGGGAATCTGACAAAGGTCTTCGAACGCCTACGTGTATTCCGGTGGAAGCTCAACCCGGAAAAGTGTGTCTTCGGAGTACCCTCAGGTAAACTACTCGGCTTCATGGTCAGCAACCGCGGGATCGAGGCAAATCGCGAGAAGATCACGGCCATCACCAAGATGCTACCACCAACCTGTCAGAAGGATGTGCAGAAGCTTACTGGATGCATGGCAGCGCTCGGTCGTTTTATATCACGACTCGGCGTTCGCGGATTGCCGTTTTTCAAGCTGCTCAAGAAGCAGGATAAGTTCGTGTGGGATGACGAGGCGAAGCAATCTTTCCAGGAACTCAAAGATTACCTGCAGAGTCCGCCCATCCTCGTCCCACCTCAACCAAGAGAACAGCTCTACCTCTACATCTCTGCTACTCCCCGAGTGGTTAGCACGGTACTAGTGGTCGAGCGTCCTGAAGAAGGACACGCATATGGAGTTCAGCGACCAGTCTACTTCGTCAGCGAGGTCCTGACCGTATCCAAGGTACGCTATCCCAATGTGCAGAAGTTACTCTACGGAGTTCTCATCTCAGCAAGAAAGCTGAAGCACTACTTTGAGGCCCATCCAATCTCGGTTGTGAGCGAAAATCCTTTAGGGGAAATTCTCCATAACCGAGACGCCAGCGGCCGAATCGTCAAGTGGTCAATAGAATTGGCCGCCCACCACATAACCTTCGTTCCACGTACTGCTATCAAGTCTCAGGTCTTGGCCGACTTCGTAGCAGACTGGACAGAGAACCAAGCTCCGGCTGACGACGAGGTAGTTGAGTACTGGGAGATGTACTTTGATGGCTCCCTCCAGATCAAAGGAGGCGGCGCAGGCGTACTCCTGATCTCTCCAAGTGGACAGGAATTAAAATACATCCTTCAAATCATGTTCTCAGTATCCAACAATGCAGCCGAGTACGAAGCAGCCTTGCACGGTCTTCGCATCGCAGTATCTTTGGGTATCAAACGCCTGATGGTGCGCGGGGACTCTGCCCCGGTCATAAACCAGGTAAACAAGGATTGGTCCAGGACCAACGAGAAGATGGACGCTTACTGCGAAGAAATCAGGAAGCTGAAAGGGAAATTCTATGGCTTAGAGTTCCATCACGTGGACACGTGGTGCGCGACCATAACAAGGCAGCAGATGAGCTTGCTAAGATGGGGTCCACCCGTGAAGGCGTCCCACCCGGAGTTTTCATACAAGATCTTGTCAAACCATCTATCAAGATAAACTCGGATGGCACTGTCGCGGAGCAACAAGTCAGAGAATCCTCGGAGTCAGCCACATTAGTGGTAGACGAAGCGTTGGACTGGAGGACCCAAATCATCGACTATCTTGACAGCGGCATACTGCCCACAGAGGTCACAGATGATAAGGATCTGAATTCGCTCCACGAACAAATCGTGCGGTGCAGTAAAAGCTACGTCATCATCAGAGACAAGTTGCATCGTCGATCTGGAGCTTCTCAAATTCTCCAAAAGTGCGTGAGTCGCGCAGAGGGTGTTGAGCTCTTGACTGACATACACAAAGGAATCTGTGGTAATCACGCCGGGGCTAGAACCATCGTTGGTAAAGCCTTCCGGTCTGGTTTCTACTGGCCGACTGCTGTAGCAGACTCAGAAAATATCGTGCGGTGCTGCAAAGGGTGTCAGTATTTTGCAAGGCAAATACACGCACCTGCACAACAGCTGCAGACCATACCAATGTCCTGGCCCTTCGCTTGTTGGTGCTTGGACATGATTGGTCCATTCAAGAAGGCTCCTGGTGGTTTTGACCATGTCCTAGTAGCTATCGACAAGTTCACCAAGTGGATCGAGGTGAAACCAGTCAGAAAGCACACGGCAGCTAAGACCATCGAGTTCTTCACCGACATCATCCACCGCTTCGGAGTCCCAAATCGTATCATTACAGATAATGGTACGAACTTCGTGGCACAGGAGTTTAAAGACTGGTGCAGCGAGAGGAGCATCAAGTTATGCCCTGCATCCGGGGCGCACCCAAGGGCCAATGGTCAGGTTGAAAGAGCCAATGGCGAAATAATCAAGGCGCTCAGGGCCCGGATATTTAAGCAGCTGAAGCAGTACGATGGACGATGGATCAAGGAGTTACCAGCGGTAGTCTGGGGGCTGCGGACCCAACCGAGTCGTGCCACGAAGCAAACCCCGTTCTTTCTGGTTTACGGCTCGGAAGCTATCCTACCAACGGACCTCGCATACGGCTCTCCCCGAGTGGAGTTCTATGATGAATACGACGCGCAAGTGGCGCGCATTGAAGACCTCGACAGCATCGAGGAGAAGAGATTGGCTGCCCAGATCCAAGCCGCGCGTTATGCTCAAGTCCTGCGACGGTATCATGATCGAACAGTTAAGCAGAGATCTTTTCAAGCAGGCGACTTGGTTCTGAGGAGGAAGCAAGACACTAAGGGCGCGCACAAGCTTGCGTCCCCTTGGGAGGGGCCGTACATCATTAAGTCAGCGAGTCGCCCAGGCTCATATCGCCTCATGACGGAAGACGGCGTAGACATCCCAAATCCATGGAACATCGAGCACCTACAGCGTTTCTACGCCTGATTCAGTTATGTATTCATCTTTTTTGTTAAGATTTGTTTTTTTTTTCGAGTGATTTTGGAGGGTAATCATCCCCAGTCACGACTCGGCAGATTTATAATGAGATATCAATAAAGTTGATTTCATCTCCCATCTATATCTACTACTCGAATTTCCTCTATCGCGTCACGCACATAAAGTACGAGTGGCACAAACTTTAAATCGAGGGGGAAAGTACTCGCCAAGTCAAAGCTCTAAACGTACGACAAAGACTCTGCGGCATGAGACTGAGACCAACGAGGCTAATCTACTCCGTAACAGGTCAACCACTCAGAAATTAAGGCCAGCGCAGAAAGAAAGGGAGTAGTAGTTCCATAAAAACTTATATACAATAACAAAAGCTTAAACATTGTTCAAAAGTATTACTTCTACCAGATACTACAAATATTCTATGAAAATTACACTGCAGGGTCACCAACACCAGAGGGGGCCGCTTCATCAGAGTCGTCAACAACGTCCTTGGACAGGACATTGGCGATCGGCTCGACTTCAAGGAGCAGTCTGCTCACATCATCTTCGGAGGTGCCAGCAGCGTATCCGCGGCCGAGTGGCTCCAGATCCGATGCTGGGAACAGAGATTTGAGCACCGCCAGGACATGCCCGCAGCTGGCTTGGCTGATGGAGCAAAGCTGTCGCCGGAAGAAGCGTG
This sequence comes from Urochloa ruziziensis, assembly GCA_015476505.1. Taxonomy (NCBI): domain Eukaryota; kingdom Viridiplantae; phylum Streptophyta; class Magnoliopsida; order Poales; family Poaceae; genus Urochloa; species Urochloa ruziziensis. The sequence continues at coordinate 33,656,909 of CM027126.1, read as the reverse complement.
GAAGCGCCCGAACGCGGTCGAGGATAGAAGCCGAAGATGATGATGCCTCCGGCTCGATCTCCTCCGCTACCACTCGGACAGCATCCTCCAGCGCGATCTTCTTGGTGCGCAGTGCCTCCGTCTCGCCTTGCAGCCGAGCCACCTTGGCATTGAGCTCTGCAAATTGGGCCATAATCCGGTACCGGTAATCTACAGAAAGTTAGATCTGGATAATATATTCACGTCTGACAGAAAAACAAACAGAGAATAACATACCTCTAAGCTCATGCACGGCCTGGGCTTCGTTGAGTCTAGCCTGCTCCACCTCTCCGCGAAGATCGCGATTGGTGCGCCGGGCTTCCTCCAACTCGGCCTGGTGTTGGGTCACAGCAGCTTCGAGTTCAGCCACTCGGGCCACCAAGGAGTCGGCCTTAGCGGCTGCAGAAGAAAGCTCTTGAATCGCCGAGGATTTTGCCTCGGCATCAGCAGCTAAGTCCTGCAAAAGATAGTCAGATGACAAAACAAATAGGTGTACCACTCGGTACTCAACCTAAACAAGAAAAGTGGCTCAGGAAATACCTCGGCTATTTGGCCCATACGACGATGGAGCGACATGAACTCTGCCAGAGGAGTCATGGGAGCACCACCACCGGGAGCGACGACCGCCGCAGGAGCGACTTCGACCCTTGCAACCTGGGGCTCCTCCACCGCAGCAGTCTGTTCAATCACAGGAGCAGGCTGGGGGCTGCCCTGCGGAACTGGAAATGTGGTCGGCGATGCTGGTGCAGGACTCGGCGGAGGTGGGGTTGGCGCTCGCAGCGACTCTGGTGGCGGACCCACAGGCTGATCGCTGAGGAGATCAGCCGAGTGGGACGACACCTCTGGCACTTGGATTGATGGGATCTCTGTCTCACCGACCGACTGCGGTGCAGGACCCGCAAAGGGGATCTCAGACGGCGTGCTACAGGATAAAGCACATATGGATTAATCACAGAAAAACATAAAGGACAATCAAAGGTTGACAATGTTACTTACAGAGTAGATACGCGCATTCTCGGGCGCTTTCCTCTCCGAGTGGGGGAAGGAAGGTCCCTCAGACTTGCAGTACTCAGAGGTACTATGGCAAGGGGCGACTGCTTCGAGCTGATAATTGGGGGCGGGATTGACGACCCGGCACCACCAGCTTCGTCTTCATCCGAGTCAGATGACTCGGAAAGGAGGAGTTGGCGACGGCTCGGCGCATCCCCAATCACGATCCCCGTTGAAACAGAAATCTTCCGCTTCTTCGGGACAGGGGCAGCCTTCCCACCACTCGGAGATAGTACGTCTGGAGAAGGCGAGGATGACAGACTGATATCTGAGTCATGCAGGTCACTCTCGCTTCCTCTGACTGCTTCTTCAACAGCACCGGCTCTGCGCGGAGCTGGCTGATCCACTCCCTTTGGCATCTCAGGCAAAGGAGGGATAGACACAAAGGCAGCTCGACCCTGCAAAAGTTGGGTTCAGTTCTTTACTGAGATTACACCCAATGGGTGGAATTGAAAACATAAAACAGCAACAGATTGGTTCAGTACCTCAGAGCGTGGATTCGATAAGTTGTACGCCGGAGGACAATCAGTAGTCCGCAGGGAAGTCCCTGACACAAAGAATTTGCCAACCCGAGCTGCGGCTTGGCCCTTGTCAACACGCTCGGGGGCTTCACGCGTATTGTCCCCCTCGGCGTAGTATTCATACGCCGGATGAGCCCGCTGCTTGAGGGGCTGGATCTGGCGCAGCACGAAGTTGGCTGCCACTCCTACGGCAGTCAACCCTCTATCCTTCAGCTAGGCTATGAAACCCAGCAATTCCCGAACCTCGTCCATCTCACTCTCTTTGGGAAGAGAAGTCCAGGATGGGGAGGGAACAGGACGTGAATCGATTTTAGGGGAGATGGCAGGCGAGTGGTTTCCTACGTAAAACCACCCGGACTGCCACCCTTTGTTGGAGGTAGGAAAAGGAACATCAAAATACTCCTGGGTTTGACCCTCACGGAGTTGGAACCCGGCGCCCCCGACTACTCGCGGGCACTCGGTTCCTGGGTAAGGTTTCAACAGAAAAAGGTGAAGAAAAAGATTGAAGTGAGGCTCTATCCCAAGATAGGCCTCACAGAGGTTGATGAAGATGGCGATATGAAGAATGGAATTGGGATTCAGTGCACAGAGACTGATCCCATAGAAGTGCAGCAGCCCGCGGAGAAAAGGGTGCGCGGGTACGCCAAATCCGCGCAGAAGAAAAGACTCGAAAACCACCAAATCAGAGGAATTTGGGGTGGGAAAAGACTCACCGGAGGCTGTGCGCCACTCGGCGGTTTGCTGGTCTGGGAGGATGCCCTCGATGACGTGCTGCTCGAGGCGCCTGGTGGTGGTGATGGACTCCCTCCACTCGGCGGCGCGATCCACGGCGACTTCGACGGCGGCCTTGGCTCTGACCGACCGAGCCCTTCCTGGCGACCTTTCCTTCCGCTTCGGGGCTTCCCTCCTCTTCGGCGCCATGGCAGCAAGCGGGGGCTGAGGATTGAGGATGGAAGTTGCGGGAATGGATCTAGGGTTTGCTCTCGCGCGTGGAGGAGAACTTGAGCGCTGGGAAGGCAAATGGCGAGGAAAGGAAGAAGATTGCGGCGGGGATGGCTTATAATGGAATGAACCGTTCCTCCCGCGCGCGGCGCGATGCGTGTCTCGGGAACTCAACCGACGCAGGCACGTCCCGTCGCTTTGAATTCAAAGATGCGGTATGGAGTCGCGATATCTCACGATATTCTGGCTTCAATAAGGCAACCGTTAGCTTCCCTAGGAAACAACGGACTTTACGGGATTAATGGGCCTAAATGGGCTGAAATATGACACGACCTTTTGGTTCTGTCAAATTAACAAACATGTGGGTTCCTGGGCTAGTGTTCAGGGGCAGAAACCACTCGGTCGTGAGGCTAAAATTAGTCGACGGCCAGATTTATTTTTGCAATTAATATTGCAACATTGCAATTGATTTTTACGTAAGGCATGCGATACTATCGCTAAATTCGCTCAGAAGACTGGGTCAAGTGCTGACAAGTATAAATCTTGTGAGAAGGTGGCTTACCATATGGTCAAGCTGGGTCGTGGGACACGACTCGGGAGTCACGCCGAGTTCAAAGAACTTGAGAACAAAATCCTTAAGAAGGGGAAACAAAAAAGCCCCAGAAGGAAAAGATTATCTGAAATCCATGCCCAGAGGCATGGGGGCTGAAAAGTTCAGTCAGGATCCACGGCTTTCAGAGTCTTGACACGATCGTGCCGAGTCGAATCAAGACTCGGGGGCTACACCCAATGGGTGCACCTGGAGGTGCACACCATTGATGGATTAAGTTCAAGAAAGAATTCATAATATTTTTGACCCTCGACTAGAATATTCTATTCTGCTCAAGGCTCGGGGGCTACACCCAATGGGTGCACCTGGAGGTGCACACCATTGAAGATCAAGGTATAGACGGAGAAAAGTTGAAGACCCTTGGCCAATTTCATACTAAAATTGCCCGGGTTAGCTCCAATCATTTATGCTTCGAGGTTGAAAAGGCATAATAGGAATTCATAATCAGTCCTGGATCAAGCGCTCCAACTTTGCTTCAGCGTCCGCCATGCGTACTGTAAGGGTGGGCGGGCGGTCCTTCTTCCCTCGGGGTTGAGGTTGGTGCGCGAGAGACGGTGGCGGTAGTGGAGAGGAAGATGTGGTAGCGGTGGTGGTGGGGTTGGATGAACCGAGATCGTTGTTCGTGGGATCAGACTCAATTGGATTGCTGGAGGTGGAATCCACTGGCAATTTGGAAGAATTTTTCGGTAACGACGCCAGATCGTAGGCTCTGATACCAAATGTGACGATCCTCAACTACTCCGGCAGCACGCCAGAGAGCCTCGGAAGGAGTTGCGACGCCAGCGGCGGCGGCTTGAGGAAGAAGAAGGCAGAAAGGAGGAGGAATAAGGTAGATTCGATTATGCTTTTTCTTCGATGCCTTCCGACGGCGGAGTTGTCCCCTTTTTACCCATGCCACAGACCGGCATGGTGGTCATAGAATCTGTTCTGGCCTTTGGCCCAAGCGAAAGTTTACACGGGCCGATGGCCCAAAAAGGTTTGTTCTAAGGAGGCCCGAAGGCCTGGCTATTATTAGTCGTCACAGACGACCGCATGAGCCCTTCTACGTGAGGCTGTGAAGGCACACCGTGGTCTAGGCGCATGAGGCGGCTGTGAAGGCACACGCCTGCGTGCGGTCTCGCTCCGGAGCTACGTAGCAACACGCGCGGCGGAGGGACGAGCGGAGCCGTGTGAAAACGCGGAAAGACGAAGAAGCGAAGAGAGGGGGCCACCGGACAGGGCAGTAAAAGTTTCAACTTTTTTACCAAAGCCGGCTCACTCCATCAATGCCATATGGCCCCTATTGCCCTCTCCCAAAGTCTCAGATGGACGCCACGCCAACCCTCATCGCCATTCCCCTCCCAGAACCTAATCCACTCAGTTCCGTACGCCCGCCGCCGCTCGGGGTGCCGGGCGCCGGCGCGCCGCTCTCCCTCTCCACCAGCCGACTCAAGACGCGTCAAGGTGAGACGCCTAGCTCAGATTGCGCATGATTACAACAGGTTTGGTTGGATAGAGCTGGTGGAAGGGAACGAGAGTGCGTTTAGCAAGTGGCTGTGGGAAGAGCATCTTCAGCAGTTTTTCAATAATTTTTCCAACAAACAGTTAAAAGGGTTGTCCCAATAGCTTTTCTATTGTTATTGGACGAGTTGCTTTTGCAGTTCCTCGATAATCTCATCCCAATCCAACTACCATATTGGAACGAGTCACAACTACCTCTCTATTTTATGGAGAGTTGGGGCAATTATTTGTTTGTCCTAATAATTATTGGAAAAAGTAACTGTTGGAGCAGATTTTTTTTTCACCAGTCCTCCCAATATGATAGTTGGATTGGGAAAATGAAGACGACGGGAGATGCTATTTAGAGAAAATTCACTTGAAAATTTGATTTTTAATCTCATTCCCTTGTTTGGCTGATGGAGGGAATTAAGAGTGAATTTCACATCCTTTGTTTGGTATGAGGGTTTAGTGGTTGAGAATTGTATGTTAAGTCATAAACGGTGTAGATGCATTTATCTTCCACTTAAAATAAATTCCTACCGATTCCCACCCCTCCCCTGAAAGGTGATTGGTGGGAGTTGCCCCCTCTAAACTCCCCTTTCCCATCCCACCAAAATTCTCATACCCATGAAACAAACAATAGAGTTTTAGTCTCTCAACTTTTAGCTCCCATTCCCTCTCACCAACTCCTTCCAACCAAATGAGCCGTAAGAATTTAGAGTTGAGTGAAAGGGTCTCTAGCCTAGTGGTTAGAGCACCTGAGTAGCACCTAACAGGCCCAGGTTCGACTCCTCGTAGGAGCGAATAAAATGGGTCTGAAATAAAAAATATATAAAAAATAGGTAGGGGATTCCCGTGGTGATTTCGGTCAAAAAAAAAGAATTTAAAGTTGAGAGGCTAAATTCTTTTTTTCTTTGTTTTGTGGGCATGTGAATTTTAGTGGAATGGGGAAGGGGCTCTAGAGGGACAATTTCCATCAATCAGTCCCTAAAAAAGATCCCCTCAAAAAAATTCCAACCGATCACCTTCCAGGGTGGAAATTTGTTTTAAGTGAGAGATAGATGCATATGCACCGTTGATTATGATTACGACTTCCAGCCACTAAACCATATACAAAGTCTCTCTTAACTCCAAATCTTAATTTTCTCCCGAAAGCCAAACAAGGGAATGAATGAGACTATAAACGGTAAAAATTAAACGGTAAACAGTCGGTCACCCATCGTTTAGCTCATTATACGGACTAAACGGCCAATTAAACGGATTAAATGGCCATTAAACGGGCCAAACGGATGATTAAACGGACACAGTTAGGCACTGTGTAGCGTTTAAACGGTGTGTAAATGGGCTAAACGGCCGTTTAGGCGAACAATGATTCTCCCCATCAGCTCTCACCACTAATTTTCATGTCCCTTCCCATTAAGTTGTCAATCGCACCCTTAGTTTAGTTTACTAATCTTTTGTCATGTTTAAAGATAAGATTTGAGCTTCAGTTTTCGTTTAGCTAGCGTTTAGTGTGCAAGTAGCCGTGTGGTTCGAAAGGTGCTATTCGTGATACACCTGACCTGATTATACATGCGTGGATTTACCTTCTTTGTCCCCTTCATTCTGTGCTGTCTGTTCAATAGGAAAAAAGTCGTTTTAATTATATGAGGACTGGGAATGAATAACAAACCAACATTTGTGCTCCACTGCAAAAACAGTCCTAAACATGCCAAAGTCCACATGAAATCTTTTTTTTTTTTTTCGTGAACAATGAACTACTGTGACAAAGGATAAGTATCGTGAGTCGTGACTGCATATATATAATCAGTAAGCATTTCTTATGATTTATAATTACAAATGTCACAATAAAGTAATGATACAAATGCCATGAAGAATTAATTCCATACAATTAATAATGAACTTTACTTTTTGTTTCACATTTGTCATTGTTTGTTTGGCACCAATATAATCATTTATGGCATCTTACTCTATTAAGTAGCTATACTAGCATTTGCAGCGTATGATATACTTACGTTCCACCTTCGTTTTGTTCCCTCGTATCCAAGCACCTCTGAAAATCTTTTTTTTCTTAATGTATATTACTGATATTTTCTCCTTGTCTTGTGGAAGGATGTCATTTGATCTTAACAAACCCCCAGCCACAGCTGAAGAAGCTGGTGTACCACAACAAGCTGCTCTTGTTGCGTCACAGCCTCATAGACCCCTCGCTGTTTCAACAACATTTTCTCCAAATTTGTTTCAAGCAGGGGATGGGTTGCATGGGAGATTGAACAATAATGCCTTTATGCATGCATCCTCAGGTTCTGGTTTTCAACCTTTTGAGAGGAACAAAGACTCATTTAATACGAAGGTGCCAATACTTGCGGAAGGTAGTCTGGCTTCTATTATTGCATATGCATCTATGATAGCCTGTCATATCTCTGATGCATCTATGAATCCAGTTTTAAATCATGGTGCCACAGAACCAGAGAGCATACAAGATTTGGAATGTAAGGAAGCTGAAGAAGCAGCTTTTGTTGTCATGCCGCAAGAATCTGCTATTGCCGTGCCACAAACTCAGCAGCCCCTTCATCATCCCCTGCCAACATATCCCTCGAATTTGTTTCAGACGGGGGAAGGATCACAGTTGCAGGGAATGTTGAACAATAATGTCTTTGATGCATCTGAAGTGGAGAAGATGAAAGAGTAACCCTTTCTATCTGTTTCTCCTTATTTCATTCTGCTATGGCTAGTATTCTAAGCCATTTTCTTTTCATGTTATAGAGATTTGAGAAAGAAGGATGAAAATATTGTCGTGCTCCAACGTAACTTGGGAGTGATAGAACAAAATTATGCTGATGTAAACAGGAGAATCGAAGGTATGAAATTTATTACCTCATGTTAGTTTACTCTTATTTGCAGGAATAAATAAAAATGGGTGTACATTGAGAGTTCCCGTACAAAGTGGGTTCTGGGAATAAATTCTAAACAGTTTACAATACTACTTTTCTAGGTTTAGAACACCTTAGTAATGCAAATGAATCACTGAGAAAGAAAGAAGAAGAGCTCTCTGCCCTCCAACACAATTTTGAAGTGATGGAACAAAATTTTGCTGATGCCAATAAGAGGATCAGAGGTATGAAATCTAAATGTAGATTCCTTTGCATAAGTAAATATATAGATCCTCACTTTTTTTGAGCCAATATATAGATCCTCACTTGAGATATTCTACCTTCATAGTTTTAGAAGAACATCTTAGTAATGCAAATGAATCACTGAGAAATTAGAAAGAAGAAGAGCTCTCTACCCTCCAACACAATTTTGAAGTGATGGAACAAAATTATGCTGATGCCAACAAGAGGATAAGAGGTATGAAATCTAAATGCTGATGTTAGATTCTTTTGCATGAATAGATATATAGATTCTCACTTAAGATATTCTACACTTAAAGTTTTAGAAGAACATCTTGGGGATGCAAATGAATCACTGAGAAAGAAAGAGGCAGAGCTCACCACCCTCCAACACAATTTTGAAGTGATGGAACAAAATTGTGCTCATGCCAACAAGAGGATTGGAGGTATGAAATGTAAACGCTCATGTTAGATTCGTTTGCATGAATAAATAGATCGATTCTCACCTTAGATATTCTACCTTTCTAGCCTTAGAAAAATATCTATGGGATGCAGAAGAATCACTGAGAAAGAAAGAGGCAGAGCTCGCCACCCTCCAACAAAGTTTTGAAGTGATTGAACGAAATTATGATGCCAACAAGAGGATTGGTGGTATAAATATAATCCCTCATGTTATTTTCGTTCTCATAAATAATTAAATAAATTCTAATGTGACATTCTTCTGTTCTTGATTTTTAGAAGAGCAGCTTATTGTTGCAAATGAATCATTGCGAAAGAAAGAGGAAGAGCTCACTGCCCTCAAACACAGTGTTGGAGTGACCGATCAAAATAATGCTGGTGCCAGGAATAGGATCAGAGGTATAAGATCAAATCATTGTGAACATTTTCCTAGTACTGGTTTGCATGCATAACATTCTTATATTAGGTATTCTACTTTTTTAGTTTTAGAGGACCAGCTTCGTACTGTGAATGAATCACTGCAAAGGAAGGAGGAAGTACAGATGGAACAAAATTTTGCTGATGCCAATAAGAGGATCAGAGGTATGAAATCTAAATGTTGATTCATTTGCAGAAATAAATATATAGATTCTCACTTTAGATATTCTACCTTTATAGTTTTAGAAGAACATCTTAGGGATGCAAATGAATCACTGAGAAAGAAAGAGGCAGAGCTCACCACCCTCCAACACAGTTTTGAAGTGATTGAACGAAATTATGATGCCAACAAGAGCATTGGTGGTATAAATATAATTCCTCATATTAGTTTCGTTCTCATAAATAATTAAATAAATTCTAATGTTGCAAATGAATTGTTGCTGTTCTTGATTTTTAGAAGAACAGCTTACTGCTGCAAATAAATCATTGCGAAAGAAAGAGGAAGAGCTCACTGCCCTCAAACACGGTTTTGGAGTTACCGATCAAAATTATGCTGGTGCCAGGAAGAGGATCAGAGGTATAAGATCTAATCGTTGTGAACATTTTACTAGTACTGTTCGCATGCATAACATTCTTATATTAGGTATTCTACTTTTTTTAGTTTTAGAGGACCAGCTTAGTACTGTAAATGAATCACTACAAAAGAAAGAGAAAGAGCTCACTGCCCTTAAGCATAATTTTGGAGCCGTCGAACAAAATTACGCTGGCGCCACCAAGATAATAAGAGGTATAAAATCTGCTTTCTGAAGTTAGCTTCATTAGCATGAATAAGTAGATAAATCCTCATTGGAATTTCTACCATTTCAGCTGTAGACAACCAGCTTATTAGTAATGTAAGTGATTTGTTAAAGAATGAAGTTCAGAAATTCCAAAGCGGCATTGAAAAAATTAAGAAGATAGCAGATGACACAATATTGGGGGCGGTGGAGGTAATTGAAAAGCGTAAGGAGGTACCAGAAGGGGCATTGGAGGCATTTGTAGTTAAGAAGGCAACAGTCGACTCAACATTGACGACCCAATCCAAAGAAATTCTAAAGATTAGTATGTTTTTAAGTTCTGGAAATCAAGTATGTAAGGCAGCTGTCTCAGAACTAGGGAATCTACTGAAGAAGGCAACCGAAGAATCCAAGAAAGCAACAGAGGATGACCCTATGATGGTTGAGGAACCAATGCTCAAATTCCAGGCGAAAATAGCAGCCTTGGACATGAGTCATGCACTGCTACGTTATGTGCAACTATCTTTTCTGCTCTGGAGGATTGGGCCAAAGATTGTATTCCAATGTACCGCGACTGGATGAATTGGGTGATGGTCTCTTTGTAGTTGGGTACGTTGCTATAGGAATTGTGGTGATGCTTTCGCCGCACTGTTTCCTCATGGATCTGGAACATTACTGGCTCTGTTATATTATCATGTTATCTCTGTTATATGACTTGAGCTTTTAAATTGTTGTGAATTGGTGATGGTCGTGCGAAGGATATATGTGCCAAAATTTCTGGAACACAAGGGTTATGATACTACTGCTACCTGTACTTGGATTGCTTATTAGAGTTGTGAAACCTCTGTAGTGCCTCCAAATGCCGCCGCCGCCGCGAGACTTGCAAGCGCACACCCAGACGTGAGCAACCACCGCGACGAACGTGGAGACCTTCTTCCCGGCGGCGATCGCGCCGGCGCCGGCCTTGAGCGCGGCGACCTGGTCTCCGGAGACGCGGAAGATGGTGGTGACGAACGGGACCAGGAGGAGGTCAAGCCGGCGTGGTCGAAGCGCACGGCTGGCGGGGAGCGCGTGCGGTCGAGCCACGGGCGTGGCGCCGCCGCGCCGCAGCTGTTTCGGGTTACCTGCGGCGCCCTGAATGAGCGCGCGTCAGCGTTCCCAGCTTGCCTACGACCCAGCGTTTCGGACTCGAATCACCTGGAACATGGCCAAGACGCCGGCGTGGTGGCCGGCGCCGCCGTCGGCCGGCGGGACAAGCACCCGCCGCAGCTCGTCGCACGGGCGAGGTCGCCCATGTCCGCATGTCGTCGTGTGTGGCTGTGGCGTCGGAGCGGGCGGTGACGAAGAGCACCCCGTCGCCGCCTCGCCGGTGCAGAGGATCTCCGGGACCGGGCGACCAGTGCCATCCGTCGCGATCCGGCCGGCAAGGGGGTAGAAGGGGGACGAGCGCTTTGGACAGAGACAGAGCTGCCTTCATGGCGTCCGGCGAGGGGGACGCTGAGGCAGGGCTAGGCCGGCCGGTAGAAGAAAACCATGGTCATGTGGCTCCTGGGCATCAGGAGGTCGAGGTGTTGGAGAGCCACAGCCCGTGCTTGAGCATCACCTCGCTGGGCGCCACCATGCAGGACTCGACGCCGACCTCCACTGCTACCATTTCTCTGCGAGAGGGAGAATCAAAGCTTCGAGCCTGCTAGTGAGAGAGGTCAACGGTGGGCAGGGGTCTAATTTCGCTGCTTAGCGTACTCTACATGATATGATTGATGCGGTTTTTTTTTAATCTCGAATTCCTCTCTATCTTTATCTGCTTAGTCTGTCACTAACTCACCATCATGAAGTCCGTGGGATTTAGCTGTGTGAATCACATGACGAGGCCACCACCTGTCTAGTTTAATTTGGGTCATGCATATGTGACGAAATATGTTTTGAAACCTTTAGGTTGAGTTTGTTTGCCAGCGTACCAGTGAGTTTATTTGATCGTACATCGAAAAAATATCAAGCACGCCGCCAGAGTGCGACGGAGACACCAGACACGTGTACGCTCCACCTATATTTTCTATCGTCGATTTTTTTTTTCAAAACATAGTGCAAACTTAGACATTTATATACACGCATACATCTTTTTTTTAATATATACGACACAACCTTACTTATATGAACATAAGGAGACAGCCGATACTTATATCCACGGAATATTCCATCTGGAAAGGCGTTTCGTTGCATAATGTGTATATGAAAACTTGAGCGTCTTGTTCCTCAAACTAGTATGGTTTCTGAAAGCTACTGCAAGGTGCACATATGCAAGGACTACACAATTAGTGCTCGATGCTTGGCTTATTTGTCAAGTGCACATGGTGTTAAAAAGCCACGAGCCGTGTTAAGTAGTAGTTATCCTAAGCTGTTGCGGTTAGATAGTTATAGACTCGCGAGCAGAGTGAGCCTAAGAGGCTCTTGCAGCACAAGTTACAGCAATTCAAACATTCTATGTAAATATAATCTTTGAGTCTTACTCTCCCTGTCCCCAAATGAGTATTGTTTTAGAAAAATTTCAGACACATTAGTAGTTATGAGATATGACCATGTTGCTCCTAATTATTCGTACTAGTTGTATTTAAAAGTCGTGTTATGTATTTAGCTTTCAAACTCTTGAACAAATGACATGCATTGGACCAGAGAAAAAACATCAATTGATTATTTGGTTAGTCCTTACACTTCTCCATATATATACTTTATTTTATTGGTGTGAGTGTTGATTTAATTACATGAGACCCCTCGGAGCTAAAAAAAATATCTTTTGTGGGACAAAATTTAAAAGCTAAAACAACACTTATTTTGAGTTGAAGGGAATATATACTAACACGCATCAATTATGACATGTCAATATAGGCCATGATAGGCATGTAACCACACATCAGCTTTACGGAGTCACCATGCAGGATTTTGATATGTCCACGACACTCTAAACTGAATCAGTGACAAGTCAATTAATTGCTATGTGGGCAACCACGTCTTTTTTTTAGAATAAGATATGTCTTGTGAAGGTGCTCATAAGAGTAGATGTTCAGATTTACATAGTCATCTATCTCTACACAAATATAATGGGTCAAGATTGGCCAAAATAGGTATATATATATCTTGGGCAAGGACCAGGATGAAGCATATGCAGAGTTAAAATGGGCCACAACAGATGCAACTCTTTTAGCATCGAGTGCGACTGAGATATACATTTATTTGAGCAGGCTAAAAAAGATATTTATTTGAGCTCGGATACTAAAAATTTCTGAAACTAAAATGCATGCATTTCTGAAACTAAAATACATGTGGTAGCAAGTGAAATAAAATAAATAATGTCTTTCAGATACTAAAAATTTCTGAAACTTTCATGAACTCGCGTTGTTGACTAACTTTTGACTGATCTAAGCAGCAACATCATCCTACTTGAAATCATTGGCATACTCCATCTTGGGTGCTTTCACCACCTTCATATCTGAAGAATCCATGCTGGATATACATATGAGATGATTTAGTTTGCAGGAATAACTAAGAATTAATCAAAATTCTCAACAAACTTCTGGTTTGTTAGATACAAATTACTTAAAGCAAAATAATTGATATGCTTTAACTTGTACAAACTACAATGTGATCCACTCGGGCTAGGTTGTCAGGTTCTCGAACGATAGTAGCCATTCTTTGTGCCTCTATGGGTGTCGCATCAAGAAAAACAAAATACAATTCTTAATAATGGTGAGCTTATGAACATAATTGCTACTAACTTTGTCATGTGTAATTTTAAAAATAAAATTTATTTATTAGTTTTCAAAGAATTTATGAGTTGAAACATAAAATATTTTAACTACTACATTTTTCTTATTATTGATCCACAACTTGAGGTTTAAAATTAGTAACATCATCCATACCACTACAATCTATTATGACAACATAAAACTATTTTTCAGAATTGGGGACAGATAGTATCTTAGCAAGAAAAAAATTAAAGGTTGAAATTGTTAAATGTAAAGTCCACTAATCATTTAGCCTTGCTCACTCATGTATCTTGTAGTCGTGAAGACTACCAAAACCGAATCATTTTTCTTTCCATTACATATAACCCTCCTATAACCTAGCTAAATGTTTAGTCCTGCGTCACTATATTTTAGAATTGGGGACAAATTGTATCTTAGCAAGAAAAACAAGTTAGAGGTTGAAGTGCTAAATTTAAAGTCCACTAATTGTATCTAGAGCTAGCGTTCCTTGTTCATGTATCTTCTAGTCCTAAAGCCTACCAGACAGACAGGTGTTGAGATCCCTAAGATCAAGGACCCCTTGCATCCATATTCCTTCGTTATGGATTATAGGGCCGATCTGCTAAATAGCAAATCTTAGGGCCATAAAAATTGACCAAACAGATTAAGAAGGGTGATAAAAAGTCTAATACGCCCTTAATTATACATGCACATGTGATTTTTTTATGGGAACTATGCTTGCCTTAATGTTTCATGCTGCCATTTTGTCGGACAATACCAAAAGATAATTAATTTTTATGGGGTTATTTTTATCCATCCAATAAAGCTTGCAACTCAAATGTACATGTATTTTGGGACAAATTAAACTTTTAACGTTGCTATATTCTAGGACGAAGGGAGTATGATGAAATATTAAGCTAATATAAAACTTTCACCCAAAAAAATAATTGGGCGATAATACGTTATGTACTTTCTATGAGTTTTTTTTACCCAACTTACTCTTCTAAGAATCGGTGGTTAACAACGACCTACCAAAAAGTAGTTGCATGATCTATGACGTGTTGTATGTAGTAAATATATGCATATACTAAATGAGACAAGGATCAGTAGTTTCTAGTATGCTATAGATTGATCTAACACCACTTTATTTACCTGGTAGATTCATGGTGCATCTCAGTGTCGCCGTCCATGCTGTCGACCAAGTAACTCATCTCGTCGTCCAACTCCGCCGCCGGCTTGATGGGGACGGGCTGCTGTTGGTGCTGGGCTTGGGGAACCATCATCGCGTCGATGAAGAACCGATAATCTTGCTGTTGTGGTAGTTGTTGGACGACCTTCCCGGACATGTCGGCGGCGGCAGTTGCGGCGCTTGCCATTTCGTACTGCGGTGGCTGCATCATCATCCATGTCGGCATATGCAGCTCAATGTTCTCGCCTTCGGTGGCAGCAGCGGCGTTCATCATCATCTGCTGCTGTTCGCCGCCGTACATCGTGAACGGCAAGCCGCCGCCGCCGTCGTATGCTTCGGCAGCAACGCCGCCGCCGTCGTCGCTGCCCGTCACGAGCTGGAACTGAAATGGCGGCGGCAGTGGGGCGGACGAGGAAGAGGCCGAGGGGTCGCCGCCGTTGGAGTTGGGGAGCCCTCCCTGGGCGGCGCCGGCAGCAGCGGCGCGGTAGGCCTGGATACCGGCGTAGGCGCAGCGGAGGTCGAGCTCGGCCTGGCGAATCCGGCGCTGCAGGTCCTGGATGATGGGGACGCAGCCGGTGGCCGGGTTGATGTCCCATGCCTGCGACTCGTAAATAATGCAGTGCATCGCCTCACGGCGCTTCTCGCGGCCGGCGCGGGCAAGCGTCTTGAGGATGTTGCTGACGCCGAAAAGACGGTGCGCGTTGCGGAAGACACGGGAGCGGTCCTGCGGGAAGAACTCCGCCAGCGGGCACTCCGGTGTGCATCGCCGCCGCTGGTACTTGCACGCCGCGCACGCGGCGGCTCCGCTGCCAGACGCCATGGATCGGGACCTCGCGATCTCTGGCCGGGGCACTCGCTCGCTCTCTCCGTGCCCGCAATGGTGGTCAATCTAATAACAAACTAACAAGTGCCGATATGTTCGGCGTTTTCAAAACCAAAATTCCAAAAAAAACTCCCCGCCGGGTACTCACGACATTATCCCTCTCTCCAAACGCACGAGATTATCCATTCAACCGTTCCTGCGCGCTGTACCGATATGTTAGCCATTTTTCGTTTTTTTTTTTACTCCCATATTTGTCTCCTATAGGCTATGGTGCAACTCTAGTAATACTTTCTATTTTACCTTCTGCATGTATAGACCTATCGATCTGTCAGCAAAGGTTCAGCGGGCGGAGCCATGGCGTGAGCGTCTCCGACCACGGCGTGGAGCATGCATGGCAACGCATCTAGGGAGTAAGGAAAGAGTGGGTGAGTGAGGCTGAGCCGATACACAACTTTGTAGAGGTCCTATAGGAATGGAAGGGTGTGGAGAGGTATTTAATGCCCTCATCAAAATAGAGAATATAGTAGATCAGGGCATGTTGTAGGGTTTTTTTTGGCAACGGATGAGGTGCAAAATGGAGAATTTAGTGTCATGGTGTGCACGCAAGCAAGCTACTGTGTCAAGATCAAGTACCGAGTCAGAATACAAGGCAATAGCCGATGCTACTGCTGAAATTATGTGGATACAGACTTTACTGAGAGAAATAGGTATTGTTTGTCCAAGAACTGCTCAATTGTGGTGTGACAATATGGGCGCTAAATATTTATCAGCCAATCCGGTGTTTCATGCAAGAACCAAGCACATTGAAGTGGATTATCACTTTGTCAGAGAATGAGTTACAAGGAACTTGTTGAAGATTGATTTTGTGCCATTCAGAGATCAGGTGGCAGATGGATTCACCAAAGCATTGACGGTGAGACATTTGGAGAATTTTAAATACAATCTCAACCTTGCAAGGTTGTGATTGAGGGGGAGTATTATCATAAGTAATTTGAATGATGTATGCGTGCAGGTCAAGCCGTGATCTGTTGGTTGAGTTGGTTAGTGTAGGTTTGTTGTAACTATATTTGTATCTCAACCACCAACAAGATCATGGCTATCTCCAGCACCTTCTCTTGATGTACAAGCCACACGTGGGGCTATTCCTCGATATATAAACACGTAGCCACCGGCCAGAGAAAGGCACGGCGTTCCACCCATCCACTTACATGGTAATCAGAGCAAACTAGATCCATCTACTAATCTCTCCCCATGGCTTCCTCCTCCTCCGTCAACAATCTGCTGGTAGGCATAGCCATCTCGGAGAAGCTTTCAAAGACCAACCACGCTATGTGGAAGGCCCAGATCCTCGCAGCCGTCCGAGGGTCTCGTCTCGTCAGCCACCTCGACGGCACATCGCCGGCTCCATCAACTGAAGTAGAGATCAAGGTCGACGAGAAGCCTGCTCAGGCACCAAATCCGGCGTACAAAGAATGGTACGTCAAAGATCATATGTTTAAAGCTAGGGACACTTGGTAGGTCTTGGATGATGGGACACAGCTGGTGTCCCGGAATCGTAGATGATGCAGTGCATGGCCTCGCGGCGCTTCTCGGGACCAGCGCGGGCGAGCGTCTTAAAGATGTTGCT
Source organism: Urochloa ruziziensis (assembly GCA_015476505.1). NCBI lineage: Eukaryota > Viridiplantae > Streptophyta > Magnoliopsida > Poales > Poaceae > Urochloa > Urochloa ruziziensis. Next base: position 33,640,145 of record CM027126.1, on the reverse strand, counting down.
GATGCTGAAGAGGCGGTGCGCGTTGTGGAAGGCGCGGGAGGAATCCTGCAGGAAGAACTATACCAGCGAGCAGTCCGGCGTGTAGCGCCGCCGCTAGTACTTTTAAGTCGTGCACGCGATAGTGACCCCGCTGCCGCCTGCCGTCATGGATCGCTCGCTTGCCCACCTGAGAGAATGACTACGACTGTCATTGCCGATACGTCCGTCGTTTTCAAAAAGGACAACAACAACTTCTCGTGTTTATTGAACGGATCTCTCCTTCTGAAAAATAAAAAAACCCTTCTGCACCAACTGTGGCTACAGATGGGTAGATGGATTGGGCCCATCATCGGTGGCACCAGGAATGTACCTAAAAACACAACGATAACATTATCTAGCACAATGTGAATAATTTTTGTGTCAATCTAGCAATAATACTTGAGTTTGAGGGTATTCTCAAACTTTGAGATAAATTTAAAAATAAAATAGATATGACAATTTTAAAATTGACAAATCAATACAGACTTTGTTAGGGCGCAAATCAATATAGACTTGAAAAGTACATCTTACACCCTTTACAAATTCACTTTGTGCGCTTAGCCCTTAGCCCCTGAGCAAAATTTAGGCTCTCCCATAGTATTTTAGTTGGTCCAATCTACTCTAATTAGATATTTATTTTTTCACATTAGGTTGGATTTAATTTTATATTTTGTTTGTTGACTTATAATATGACGCTCAACGTTAATAAAATATATTGGAAATTATTTTTGATTATTTGTCATATAATTTTATATGTTTAAGATTAATTTCAAATTAAAATGTTCCTAACCTAAGAAAATAATCATAACAAAATTATAATATAGTTTTTCAATCTAGGGCATCATGTTCTTGTCATAAAACTTGATCTTGAAATTTAACTCATACACGGAGGAATAAAACTCATTAGGTAGTAGATTAAGCCAAAATAATAGTTTGAAAAAGTAAATCAATCCTAAATTTTGTTTAGGAAGTGAAAGAATAAAAGTTAATATAATATATGAGAGAAATAAGGGGGGCTTTGCCCCACGGTTCCGGTTCAAAAAAAATATATAAAAGAAATAAAATGGACTTTTTTCCTTACCTACGGGCTACGGTGGCTATTAGCGTGGAGCCGTGGATGTCAATTGTCATAAACCATCTCTGCCTTTTCTGAACTTGTAGGTCAAATGAATGCTTGAAAAAAGGATAATTTTGGATAGTTGGAGGAAGGCCAGCTCAACCTCATTTCCAAATCAGATCTAGGGGGCTGTTTGGTTGCCCGTCACCAATTACCACGTCACAGTTTACGGCCGTCAAAAAAATCAGGATGGCGTTTGGTTCCTGACGACCCTGCGGCACGCCACAGGGGATTTTCGCCACACCTTCGGCGGCGCCTGGCGTGGCAAAGTCTGGCCGGGAACCGCACGTCCCTAGAGCCTGACCTTGAGACCCCACCTCGAGCTTACACGTAAAATTCGCATTGGTTGACTTTGCAGGCGCCTCGTCGTGGTCGGCGGGCTCGTGCCAGGGTGAACTTCGAGTTCCTTCCGCTCGATAAGAAGAAGGCAAAATTAGAAATAGCCATCCGCTCCTCTTCCCCAACCGAGTTCCCCAAGAAGCAAGCGAGCAGAGCATCGCTCGAGGATCCAAGGCAAAGGGGACGAGATGGGCCTGTGCTCGTGCTGCTGCCGGTGCCTGGAGCTCCTGTGCTCCGTCCTGCTCCCGCCCCTCGGCGTCTGCCTCCGCCACGGCTGCTGCTCCGTCAGTCCCTCCCCCTCCCCTCCCTCCCTCCCTCCCTCCCTGTTCCCCGTCCTTAATCGATCCGCCCTCTCACCGTTGGCTTGGCTTCTCTCCCTTTCGCGCTGTGCAGATGGAGTTCTGGATCAGCGTCCTGCTCACCATCCTCGGCTACCTCCCCGGCGTCCTCTACGCCGTCTACGTCATCTGCTCCGTCGACCCGGACCGCCGCCGCGACCCCGACGAGGACTACGTCTACGTCGGCTGACCCCAGGATGCGTCGCCGATTCGGCATCGCCATGGTGTTCCGGTGTGATCCCTACCTACCTGTCTACGCCCCGTGTATCTCTGTGTTTGGGTTAAGACTAAATCCATCCCGTGCCCCGTGTATAAACTGTAAATTGGTGTATCCAATCCGACAATCTGGACGAATTCATCTGGTGGGGATCTGGAGTTGTGAGGTTTGTGCAGTCAATTGGGTTAATTTCGTTATGAATTGGCTTCTTTGAATATGATGGTTCTTGAATCCTGGAATCGTTTGCCTCATTGAAAGTTTAGATCGATTCGACACTAATATTTTGTTCGTTAATCCAGACAGCCCAATGTTTTGTATGGTATACTCAGTCCATCCTGGCGATGCCTGGACTTTAACTAGCACCATGCCGGTAGAAGACATCACACTTGCATTAGGTACCCACTTTCCCAGTAATCGAAACCAAGTACTGAAATGCACTCAATAAAGCATTCTTGAATGCCACTTCTTTCAGAAACAAGTGCCAATCCATTTCAGAAGATCTTTGGTTCTGTAGAGTTGATTCAGTGATTCGCATTGCTTGATCAGGGCTTCTGTTAGTGCCGGAGCATGTGATTCGGACATCTAAAATATCAGAAAATCTTGACTTCTGTTCGGTACATTGCATATGTCGAAGATCAGAGCTTCTGTTAGTCGTTAATGGTGTAAGTTTTGAAGCTGTTCTTACAAGTTTGGCACAACTTTTCATCAAACTAAGAGCTAACACTTTGAAGGCCTAGCATTTAAGATAGTAACATAGCATGTTCCCAGAATCACATCTGAGATGCCTTGGCAAATCGAGCAAATCTTGAGGCTTTGTGATTCATAAGAACTTCCGGGTTTCCTTCTTCGACCTAAATTGAAGAAATGAACTAAGTTAGATAATATCTAACAATTAATTGGATAAGGCATCTAAAAAACTTGCTCATGGCTAAGTCAGTTTACTGTTGGACTCAAAAACATCAGCTGATTTTTTTTGTTTGCCACATGTTTTTTTGTGCATGTGGTGTTTTAACAACTCTTCCAAGCCAATTTAGAGATTCTCATTTGTATTTTTTTTCTTCACATAATCTTGTAGATGTTACTGTACTACAGATGTTTTGAGTTCATTCCCTTGTCCTCTTTGTTTTTTTGCCCACTGGTAGTCCAAAATGGTAAGCATAGTAACATTACAATTACATACCAGTTTGCCTTGATCAAGAACTAGAATATTATCCATCTTCATCACCGTTGAAATTCGATGCACTATGGTGAGAACTGTCATCCCTTTGCATTCAGCAGAAATAGTATTTTGCAACAGGAATGCTGTTTGGTTGTCAACATTGGCTGTGCATTCATCGAGGCAAAGCACCTGTAGCATCATTGACCATTACAACTTATTTGATCAGCTCTCTGATATACAGTGTAAAAACTACCATGATAATTGCAGATTATTTGTTATATGAAATACTGAAAGCAACGATATGGTAGCTCTTATCTCATACCTTGGATGATTTTAGGATCGCACGGGCAAGGCAGAGGAGCTGTCTCTGGCCTACTGAAAAAGACGCACCACTTTCTTTCACATGGATGTCAAGTCCACCAATTGATTCTATCTCTCCCTTCATATGGCATTTTTCAAGAACTTCCCATACCCTGAGATCTGTTGTTGTATTGAATGGATCTAGGTTTTCCCTACCATGGATATTTACGATTAAAATATTTAATGTTCAACGTAGGGTTCCTATTTCTTTCCCAAGCATGAAATTGGTCAGCCTTGAAACACAGAAATATGAGCAACCAGTTGTTACCTCAATGACCCATCAAACAAAAAGGGGCTTTGTGGAACTACTGCAAAATGTGCACGGAGTTCTCGGACAGCAACTTTAGCCACATCAATACCATCTACTAAGATGCGGCCATTGCAGATTGAAACTAAGCGGAATAGTGCATTCAGTACACTTGATTTGCCTGCTCCAGTCCTTCCTATTATTCCAACCTAATAAGCCATAGCGGATTTCATTATGGCTCCAAAAATCATAAATAGTTTGGTGAAAACGTGCTAGCACGGTACCTGCATGCCGGATGCAATAAGGAATGAAACATCATCCAAAGCTGGTGGTAACTCTGGCTTGTACCTCAGAGTAACATGAACAAACTCAATCCTCCCTTCTGTCGGCCAGCTTCTCGGTGGGGATTCAGATCCCTGGAGTTCTTCTTGAGGTATGCCAACATACTGCAAGCATCATCATATTGTTGTAGCTAAAGACACATGGTGAATAACGATCAAAATGAATACAATTCTCCTGCATGACTGAGGAAAAAAAACCCGAGTATTATTGCTTTTACCTCAGCAACCCTCTCAACAGAGATCATTTCCTTTTCTGTCTCCGTAAATGTGGTTAAGAAGCCATTAAGCAGTGATACTACAGGTGCTGCATATGATAGAGCCAGGCCCACCTGCAGTAGATTTTTTATATGATTGATGTCTACATACTTGGAACAGAACTATATTTTCATTTTCTAACAGAGGATAGAAATGCCCAAGTAGAAGATCAGTGAATGTGTCCCATCAAACCTACCAGTCCAGGTGTTCCAAGGTTAACAAGGGAACTCCTATGGAAGGTGACAGTGGCCATCATTGCGATAAACAGAATGATAAAACCTGCCAACAACTGGAAAGTTTGCTGGTCACTGCAGTGCCTTTGTTATAGGTCTTACTAATGGATAAATGTTCTTAATTCCAAGTGCATAATGATGTTATTATAGTATTACAAAGAAATAGGTAGAAGAATTGTATACCTGGAGTCTCAATGAGAGCCACAAACTAGCAATCAGCTCTGAGTAGGATGTTTTCTGATATAGTGTCACATGTTGGATGAACCTTTCCAAAAAGAACCCCTGTGTAATGTACTGTAAGTACTTTGAAACAAATCACACAAGAAATAGGCACTAGAGCCTTTGATTTGTGATATTTTAAATTCAAAAGGAAAACTATGGTGTTTTAACATCCTTCTCTGAATGTCTAAATGCAAGAACTATAATGTTTCCTTATTATGTCCTAGCTATGAAGGGGGGAAAAACATACTTCTTTCTGGAAAGCTCTTATTGTTGATGAACCATCAAGCGTTTCTGTGAAAGATGAATAGATTGGTGAACGAGCAACACTATCAAGTCGCCGTACTTCACGTGATGTCGACCTGTAATAGAACTGTACAGAACATTAGTTTGTTTCTCCATAAGGTACATCATAGGAATATGTGATGCACTTGTGTTGACTAAGAGGCACAAGAGGATTAACCGTTACACATTGCTTAAATTAAAAGGAGTAGAGAGTCAAACTATTGATGGATTTGGTTTATCAAGATGTTTTCATTCTATCCTTGTGCACATTGCATATTGAGCTACCTGGTGCCTTTCATTTAGGACTTGTCAATGCCTACATATATCATGCTTGATGGATATCGGAAGAAAACTAACAGTTAAAGAACAGACTAAACTAATAAAGACGTACCGAATAAGAAAATGGATACTGTGTTGTTTTTGTTGAAGTATGGGTATTAGTCTATGAAGGCTCAGATAAAACAACAAGCTGCATTACATTAAAAAAGTAAGGTGAATATGTACCTGCAGCTTCCTATAGATAAGCCAGAGTGGAAGTAAGATGAGTAAGAAGGAAACCTGCAGAACGAACATTCATGAAACACAAGAAACATGATTTAGTTTCTTTTTTTAAACACAGGCCTGGTCTGCACAATTGATCATTATTTACCTGTGAGTAAGACAAAACAACCAGAGTGCCGAGTAAGCTAAAGAAGTTGGCCACAAATATATTCAGGATGAATGGAAGAGAATCATCAACTGTGTAGAGGTCTGATGATAATCTGAGGTGTCATAAAGCATCATCAAGACCAAGAGGCATTTTACCTGTCATAGCTTACTAGAAAGTAGAGGCAATCAGATAACTAAGATACCAACCTGTTTAGAATCCGACCACTGGGATTTTGGTCAAAGAAACAAACTGGTGCAGCAATGATATTTTCAAGAAGAGATGCATGGATATGGATTGCTGCACGGAGGCCACCGAATGCAAAAGAAAATGCCCTTCCCAATGTGAAAAGAGAATTGATTATGCCAAACATAGCAAGGATAGCCTGCACAGGCAAGGTTTGAATGAGCATAAATGCACTGAAGATATTCCTTCTATGAACACCTGATGTTCAACATAGTGATTGTTCCGATTCATGTTCACTTAAATATAAAGCACTCTTACCAGATAAAAACTTATATTGTTGGTGTCTGTGCTGGTATCAACCCAGTAAGTTAACCAAAGATCATTGCCATTACGGGATGCTTGCATTAAGAATGCACTTAGGAATATTAAAACAACAATTGACCATCCTGTGAATGTTGCATATGTTCTGTTGAAAAAATAATTATTATGAATAATAGAGCACAAAGGACAGAAATGCTTTTATCATTCTAATGTGCAGCGCCCAGTCACCAAAATAACTCACTTGTAGACGCTAAGCTCAACCCTGCCTTCTTTCCTTGCCTCTGCTTCAACCTGATCTTTTTGTTCATCATAAGCAACCACTGAATCATCTTCAAGTATAACATCAGTCTTCAGTTCACATGATACTATTGGTGTTTTATCTTTCGCAGAAACTGTAAATGAGGTAGGACTTGAACTATCTGGCTTAGCGATTCTTGAATATGGAGTTGCCAAGAAAGATTCCAGTGTCCCAAACCACTTAACAAGCCCATTAGCCATGACTACAATCATATCTGCAGCAGAAATGGCCTGGGAAAACGTAAAGGAAAAGAAAAATACTTTTTTTAGTATCCTTCCTTTTCATGCTATTATAAATGAAATGCTTATTTCATACATACAGCCTAGTAGTACAGCTATAACATTAAATATAATTCATACATTTAATACCAACATGGAGTGCAGTTTGCTTGGATTAGAATTAATACAAATATTACCTGAATATTGTGTGTGCTTAGTAATCTTGTTTTCTGCATCAACTGGGGCCCCATAATGGCCTTTTCCAGTATCCATGAAGCAACTTGAGAGTCAACTGCGCTAAGGATGTCATCAAATAAGTATACATCAGAATTCTGATACAAAGCCCTGCAAGTGTAAGACCATACTGTTAGCTGGTGAACTTAAGAAGGATGTCAGGTGCACAAAGTTGTCAAAAACATGACCTTGCCAGTGCTAGACGAGCTCTCTGTCCACCAGATAGGTTGGTACCTTTCTCTCCAATATATGACATATCTCCTCTGGCCATTGCTGATATGTCAACATCCAGCGCACATGCCTGTATTACTTCTTCGTATCTGCATAAATTTTGTGATGCAGAAGGCTAATTGAAAAGGGAACAGTAGACTCTATGGATTACAAGCAAATCCAATAGTTCATGTCAGCTGCTCTAATGTCAAGCCATGACATAAAAAGATAGACTTGCTATAGTTTCTGATAAGATATATAACCTACCTCCTTGGATCAAATTCTTTCCCTAGTAAAATATTATCCCGTAAAGAACCAGATAAGATCCATGGTACCTACAGAACATCAGTTCCAGCTTCAGGTCTCTAGACATTTCAACTACAAATCTTAAGCAATTTCCGAGTTATAGAGTGCTACCTGTGGTACATATGCCATTGAACCACATGAGTTAATAGAACCACTGACGACATGAGTCTCTCCAATAACAGAATTCATCAAAGATGATTTACCAGAACCAACCTGATATAGACATTAAATTTTCCATAATTAACAGAAAAAAGCTACAGCATCAGATTAGGCAGTAAAAAGGAACTGGCAGCATTTCTTTGCAAGGACATGCAAATTCAGATATAATATGCCAGTAATACATTATGTGACAGGCTATTCAGTTTTTTTTCCGAACAGCTATTCAATTTTTCCACAAAGTTATGATTGTGTTAACACCATCACATAACTAAGACTCCAAACACCCAGGAAAAAGGAAAATATGCCTGTCAGAATAATTACCTCGCCTACAATTGCAATAAAGAGCCCTTTCTGCAGCTGCAAAGATATATCTCTGAGAACTATGTTCGGCTCAGCAACAGAGCTGCTAGACCAAGAACAGCATACATTCTGAAGGGAGAAAGCCGTTGGATTATGAATTACTTCGCTATATCTCTTAAACTGGTGCTTTAAAAGGTTAGCAGAGGCAGTTAACTCTGATGAGTGATGCTCTGGAGTAGATAAATAATTACTCAGCCGTCTGCTGGAGATAACAGCCTGTAGCACCAAAGCATACAAGTAAAGGTTAGCATGGCTCCAAATGCATCAAGCAGTACAATAGCATAATCCAATTATCCACTTACATCAATCATCCCATTAATAACCCATGGAAATGAGTTTAATGGTGATATTAATGTGTTAAAGAGTGCGACACAAGTAAACACCTGTAATAAGGATTCCAAATATTAGTAGGAAGTTTGTTGGTTCAAAGGCGTATCTTAAACATATTGTCCATGATATTGTTTTTACCGTAGCGGCATCCAATGTGTGTCCCATTATTGCAAAAATGGAAAAGGTGAAAAGGGAGAACAATGTCGGTGTGGTTGCCCAGAAATATACACACCAGGCATCTAGATATTTTCTAGTCTGTTGTGAAATAGGAGGCTCTTGTTAGTTCCAATGTGCGATGTGCACTTATTGTAAAATATGAAGTAACCATGAGCAGTTGCACACCGCAAGATGCTTCACTTCTGATTCTCTCCTCTCCACCAAACGCTCAGTGAATAATTTTTCCCAGCTGTACATCTTCACTGTTCTAATATGTGCTAAGAGCTCCCCTGCACAGCTTATCCTGTTGATGTAAAAATATCCATGGATAACTTTTGGAGTATGAGTTCTATATTTATTGTGTTGACTAGCAAACTTTTGCATATTTCCTCCTTCAAAACAAATCAGCAGCATATACAATGTAACTGAGATTTAATCTAATGTCATGATGTTTTAGAAAGTACTGCAGCAATTTGAGGAATATGGTAAAACGAAACAAAATATGTTTTCTTTGTTCATCAAGTGCATTGGCGGAACGATTTTCTTACCTCCTGTCTTTTTGCTTCATCATCTTTTCTGTTGCACCAGCAATCCTTGTAGAAATACATTTGTTCACTGATGCATGTGTACATGGTTACAGGCAAAAGAGACAAAATGCTTAAAAGTAAACAGATGAGCACAAATAAACTTCAATTTGACGAAGTTATGGTTAGATTATAAACATGGGTTAGCATTACACACTATAATCTCGGTCCCTAGTACCATCAAGATTCTTGTAGCACACATCTATCTGTACTTGGACTAGTACAACAAGGGTGAACCCACATAATGAAGAATGATCACAAATCCATTTTTGGAAGGAAAATGTCCAGTTTTGGAAGAATAAAAACTTTTATAATACCTGACCTACAAAATCTTAAAAACGCTAAACCTAATGCAGAATAAGGAAGTAAAAGGTGAATATACCTGGTATTAGTATGATTGTTATTGCAAGCCCAGATAGAAAAGCATAACTGACTTGTGTATACAATAGATAAAGAGCAACTCCAATCTGCAGTGGCAAGCTAGACAAACGCCAAACCATGCAAAAAACCGATAATGAGGTGCAAACATATAATGATTTGAGTTTCATAAACAAATGTGAGACAGATGGAAAATACCTCCAAGCATCATGAAGGCTGTTACAAAGGTTTATTGTGCGGTCAGCATCAACAGACATGAAGGTCTGAATCTCACCTTCAGAAAACCTAGAACGCTCAGCTAGACTGAGACATAGGCACTGTTTTTAAGGTCCATCCAAGTTTAAAACAACAACAAATAAAAGTCAAGCAAAGTTATAACATGCTTCAAGTCCGGAATAGAATTTGTTACATAGTACAATGTCAAATGTAGATAAAAAAAATAACCGCAAAAAAAAAAATGTAGATCAAAATGACCTATCATGGAAGCTATACAGAATATTGAGCAGCTGTTCTATGCTATATCAAAATTCATCTAAACAAGTACGCAAAACCATTTGTACACTTCAAATGGAAATGATGCCAGTAAATATTTTATTAAAAGAGTTTTCATATGATTGCATTTTATCAATTATTGTAATATATAATTCACAAAAGCTGCTGTCGAATTTAAGTAAAGGAGGCCATGTTGATTATCTGCATGACATCTTATTTAGGAATAGAAAGCATATGAACTGGCAAACTGCTTCCCAGTTCCATATCCAAGGGTTGTATCAACGTAATGGAAAGTCTGAGTTGTCCTTGTGAATATGTTGTTATGCAAATAGCTAGGGAACCAATTGGTGTTGTATTATGAGCTACTCTTCACAGAACCATACAGAATGGTCATACCTTCCGATAGACTATCCCCATGATGCTTGATCGTAACATCAACTTGAGCTTTGCTAGACGAAAGGAGTACTGGCTATCTAAAAATGATCTGCATAAACAAACAAAACTTTAAAGAAAGAAACACTAGCTAATACTAAGAAGATACACATCCAAGGAACACCAAGCTGATTCTCTTTCAACAGGCAAAGATCCACTAATATGGTAAATCTGTTTCAGTGTTTAGAATTTCAATATTATAATCAGAAAATACTATACCCACATTACAACATGCTCGAAGATGTAACTGCTAAATTCATCTTTATTATCATAAAGTCAACTGTTGTTATGGATAACAGGATAAATGCATTAACTGCTCTGCATGAGGAATTAACCTAGATATGTTACAACTTGCAACCACATGAACATATAAACACAAGTACGAGAGTGAAACATGATGCAGCATGGCAAAAACAGTTACACCCATCATGTAATTTGTACTTCCCAGTATATAAATAAACTTTTAAGAAAAATAAATGACACCGGAAGACTTTTCACATCCATTGATCTGTTTATGATTTGTTTTGTACCAACTTTAGATAATGATTGTGCATATCATATACTGAGGATGGTTTACTTGATAATAGAAGTCAATCCTAGGGAAATAGCAAGAATATATCCATCCATACCACCAGAACCTGAAAAGTAATGCAGAAACCACCAGAAGAGGTTGGTTAATTTATTAAATTCCTGAAAAAATCAGCTATAGTTTACTGAATTGATGAATGATTCATATCAGGATTCACGAGTAAGATGGATTTGACTAAATAATCAGCATTATCTGCCTGACCTGCTGTTTTATAAGAACAACTATATATTTTTAGATAAAAATGTCTGCATGTCACACAAAATTTCTAAATTAACTACATAAGGATACTAGAAACTACTGATAAGAGGCATGTTAGAACGTTTGCTCTTGGTCTTTTGTTCCCAAATAGCGTATAGCTTCAAGTGCTACTATTGAAAAGAATATCTATTTGCCTCGGATAACTTCTAATAATTAGCATTCAACTCTCTGAGAAAATAATACCTTTGTTCCAGAGAAAAAAAAAATACCTTGCTGAAGAAATTTTATAAACTTGTTTAGTAGCAGAGGGCTAACAAAACTGATGCTGTCATTTAATACCTACATGAGTAGAATGTCAAAAGTTTAGAGGCAATCATTGTGAGCTTTAATTTTATGAATGCTTGACTTTGCAGGTAACGGTAATAGCAGTTGTTGTAAGATAAGTAATTCCATGCTGCTATTCAATGAAATTCCAGGTAATATTATGATAATGTGGTTTAGGCCACTTGTCTAATATGGTCATCGTGGGAAACATTAATTGTTGATTGTCATAAAGAGGTACGCAGAAAAAGACGACATGAATCAGAGTTCGCTTCTAGCAGCATCCTTTTACTCGAACCAACCACCTCAATAAAAAGAAAAGGATACCTTAAGGAGGCCCAAACGCAAGTATGTCCATCCATATGAACAAGTCATGGCTCTAAGGAGAGATGAGTTGTCATGGTAGTTTTCATATTCAGCAGTCCAGGAAGACAGAAGTCTGTCATAACACGAGGTAGCTCTAAGCTCAGCAGGTAACTCAAGTAGATCTGTGAAGTCAATCTGTCTAGTGATACCAATGTCCATCATTGGATTAACAAATTTGAAAGTCAAAAGTTCCCACAAAGTATGGTCCTCCTTTACCTGAGAAAAGGAAGATTAAGGAAATAACTTCTTGGTGATGCAAAAAAAAATGGAGAGGATTTCCCAAAACAAATATGGTAGTTAGCACAGATCCTGTAAATTTACGGGTAACAATTGTTCATACACAGAAATGTGAAAGATGCCTTTTTCTCAGAGACATTTCCCAAACAAAGGCAAGCCTTGACAGCATTTATATTTGGAGTTTTCAGCTGTATGGTTGGCAACACTAAGGATGGCATCGTATCAAACAAATCGTGTGTAACAGAATGTATTGCAAGATCATGTATTGAAATGACAAGCTAACAGCAAAGCATGCATCAAATGAGTTATCATGGCAGTACCACAATGAATGTAAAACTATTGCCCAGGCATTATACTGAAATTGCAACTTTCCTGAATGTACAACAGAAAAAACAAAAGGCTTATTACTGAAATCACATACCATGTTTGTAATTTCACACTCAGCTTTTTCATCATTTAGAATGAGCGGAGCTTCAATAGAGTTCAATTTTCTGACAGGGCATAGAGTCACACATTGCTTTAGAAAAATTGTAAATAATGTGGCGCTAAAAAATAATGCTCATGAATTTATGAAAATGAAAAGAAAATACAATGAAATGTGTATTATATTAGTTGCTAAATAAAAATGATAAATGTGACAAAGTGAAGTTATAAAAATTAAAATTATACGAAATATTCAAAAGCATAGGAAAATCGGCAAAGTACCTGCTATTGCCTAGCCTGCCCACTACAGCAGCCACAACAACAAAGAGTCCAAATGTGGTTGCGCTACAAAATGAGATAATCACCATAAAAGATGCCATTTCCTGTTGATTACAAAACAAAAGCTTTGAATAGATGTTTATTTTAAATAATAAATTTAAATGTTTATTTTAAATATTACAGTTATGTTTCTTTTAAATGTTCCCTTTCGCTATCAATGTGTATGCACTTCGTAGTAATTGCCACATTAAAGATGGAAAGAAACAGGAATTTTATTAGAGTCATAATAAAACCGCAGAAATTCATAGAAGTCTTCCTTAGCTCGTATTAACAGCCAAGAAGCATATGGCAAAAAGATACGAAGTCATTTTGTAAAATAATGGGATACCTTTGAAACTGCAAGCTTGTATTGCAAATGAGGTATCTCTAGAAGAATCTTCAAGATCCAGCAGAAGCACATGATTGGGTTGTAGAGGATTTCAAACCAAACCCCAGTGACACAGACAATACTTACAGACATCTATCAGAAATCACATTCAAAACCAACCGTAAGGACATTCTGTTCAAACATGTACTCGTATATGTCAAAAGGGAAAAAAAGATCATTATGGTAAGAGAGTTATTACCCATGCAATAAATTGTGAGCACATGAAGAATAGTTCATAGTCCTCAACATCCTTCCCTTCAAATTTCTTCTTAACTAGCATAGTTAGTCCAACCAAAGAAAGGCAGACTGCAAAACCAGGCACACCGAATACAAACAACTTCTCCGATAAACCTCTCCTGACGTTCTAAAGCAATAGAATAATTGTTATACATAAGACGGTATAAATAATGAACATAAATTAAATAAGGTAACTTTTATCCTCTCTATGTGTACAGCACAGTTATCTACGTTTGAATTCCCATGCAACTAGTACTACTACAACATAAAGGGAACTGTCACAATTATTAATGTGAGTAACATCAGGTCAAAGTATCCTAATAGGTACTGCAAAAGGTATCTCAGTATCTCTTCTATGATTCTATCTAACCACTTACTACTCAACTGTCATGCAAAAGCAAAATTCACTCGCAATGTACCCATATGCATAATGGTCCATCCAGAGGAAATAATGGCAGGCTTCCGACTTCCCAATTCATTCCGAACACTACGGTGGTTACTGGTTAGTTTGGTCATAAGTTCATAACCACATCACAGTAAAGATCGCTACTCCTGTAACTATTTAGCAGCTGAAACAAAACCAAACTGCACTAAACATACTTGCCAAAATAGCAGTAGTATAGTAGATTCTCCCGTATTTTTAACCACTCTTTGTGCACAACACAATTATGTACCACACGTTTAGGTTCCCGGGCTACTAGTAGTACTACAAAAGGGAACTGCCTCCATAATTAATATGAGTTACATCAGGTCAAAGTATCCTGACAGAAACAGGAAAAGGTATTTCCTCTATCTAACTACTTATTTGACTGCCATGCAAGAGTGAAGTTCATGCGCAATGTGCCATATAATGCTCCATCTGGTGGAAAATGCTGGCTAACATCCAACTTCCCAATCCATTCCAATCACCAGGGTGGTCCGCCGGTCACAGACACACCAGTAAAAACTGTTAATCCTGTAACTACTTAACAGCTCAAACAAAACGAAACCTCACTGCGCATACTTGCTGCACCCATTAATATCAACATTTTGCAACAAGTACATCTGTATAGCGTAAATTTGACTTGAAAACAGCCTGAACATAAACAGTGAAATGCTCTCCCCGGAACAATTGCAGAATCGATCGGTTAAACAGAGACGCTGAGAAGCAGAGTAAAGTTAAGTACCCGAGCTCTCTGCGGGTTCCTCTTGGCGAGGAAGAGCCAGACGACAGCAACCGCGGCGATCGCATTCCCAGCTAACCCCAGCACCGTGCAACGACGAGAAAAATGGGTTAAGGCAAAACTGAAGAACAGCAACAGCAACAAATTAACCACAGAGAACGCGTTAGCTCGACCGCGCCCGCCACGCCACGGAACTGCGACCCACTGGAGATGAAAAATCGAAAACAAAGGATATAAATCCGCGAAGCACGGGCCGAAACGCCTCCCATCCCATACCTGCAGCAATAGATCGCCCAAAAAAAAACACTCGCGGGTGAGCAGAGCATCGCGATCAAAACTCAAACAGCGTCCGACGGCGCCGGAAAAAAAAAACAAGTCGGCGCAGGGGGACGACGGACGAGTAGGGGTTTGGCGGGGGTTTAGCTTGGAATCGCACCGCGGGATCGCCGGAGCAGAGGAAATCCATGGAGGGATCGAGAGGCGGCGCGCGCGGCGGAGGACCGCCGACGCCGCCGGGCCCGGCACGGCGGAGGATCCGCGAGCGCGGCTCGAATTCCGATTTCGAAGCAGGCGGCGGCGAGTGGCGAGGCGCCCCGGGGCGGGCGGAGTGGGGGAGTGGTGCCGGGTGGAGTGGTGCACCGTGCACGTCGTCTCGTCTAGTCATTTAACTCGGTCGTGGTCTCGTGGAGCGGTGCGCCGTTCCTCGCCTCCCTCCGCCCGTCTGAAGAGCGGGGCCAAAGTCCACGTGGGGCCTACGTGTCAGGGGAAGGGTAGAATCCGAAGACGGCTAGTTTGCTCTCGCCTGTTGACTGGTGGGGCCCAGTGGGGGAGATGCGGGTCCGGGGCAAGAGTACGAGCCTACGAGGGCAACAAGGAGGCCGTGCGCGCGAACGGCGGCGACGCGCGTGAGTGGGTTGTGTGCTTCAGTGCTTGTGTGCGATCGCGTGATCCACCGTTCGTTCTCTCTCTTTTTTGAGGGCACCGTCCGTTCGCTCTCGTACGGCTGGTGTGAGATCGCCACTCGTCAAAGCGTGGCTCCGCTTTTTCATTCAGCTATTCAATCACGTCCTATAAAGATTATAATATGCTACTGTACTACTTCCTCCGTTCTAAATTATAGGTCGTTTGACTTTTTAGGTTCATAGATTTTGCTATGAACCTAGACATACCGTTTATCTAGATGCATAACAAAGATTATGAAGCTAATAAACTCAAAACGACCTATAATTTGGAACGGAGGTAGTACATAATAGTTCGGTATATGGTGTAAAATATAGTTACTTTACACAGTAAAGTGGTAAGGATGAGCCCCTTTTGGGCATAGTTGGTGAATCGCACTAGCGCCGTAACGCGTCGGGATGGCCAGTGCGGTGACACGAAAGGCAGGGCCAAAGTGCAGCGCTAGCCAAGGATTGTCCGGTTTCATTCAGGCTTTCAGCTGAAGGCGCGCGGATCGCGTCGCGCGTGAGAGGGGGTGTCTCGCTCCACTTTGCGGGAGTGGGCTTGCTTTAGCTTTTTGGGCTCTGCCGCTTTGGATCCTTTGTCGTTTCTGTGCCAGTCACGTGGCGCGCATTGTGTGTGTGGTGTGTGTAACTGTTTGTTGTTGTTGTGGAGGAAACGAAAAAAAAAAAGAGGCTCAAAGCTGACCCAGTTTCAAACTTCTTTTCAGTTTCTGACGGGCCAAGAAATTGTCAGCCCGCTCAGTGTGACAACGACACACATAACGTATCATATTCGGCCCACACGCACGATCAACCCAACGGGCTTCGCGGCGCCGCAGAAGCGAGCAGGCCGAAATGTCGCCACTTCAGAACTCTATGCGGGCTGTGTGGCTGTGAACGTGAACTCTGACCCATAGCGCTCGGGCCGCTCGCAGTCCTTCTCACCGGGCCGTACGAGAAATGCGTACACAAGCGGGTATCGGTACACGGTATCACACTCCTTCCTCAGTCTCATCGGCAACCTCAACCGTGAGGTACGCATTTCGCGTATACGTGAGGCAGGTACGAGTGCCATCCCTCTCTCCTCCAGATATTCCTTGCCGCCAAGACCATGTTCGCGATCGATGCGTTTCCCTGCGAGACAACCGAGGGCAGTGGAGGATGACGTGGCCGTGAGATCACCACAGCTCACAAGATAATCTATAGGCCACGGAGTAGCCAAAAGCCGAAGAGTGATCAGCGTGATTGATGATGGCCACCCCCTACACGAGCTTGGCCATGCGCCCATGCCCATGCTCGGCTCGTAGAGTCGTAGCCGGTAGCCCGGTAGCTAGCCTTCCTCGGCGGGCGACAAGGAAGGCCACCGCCTACCGCCCTACGCGTGCGCCTTCGATTGACCTAGTGTCCTATCCCGTCCCTCCTACTCGTTTTTCTTCTTCCTAAGAGCAAGTATTATAGCAAAGTATTATAGCAGGCTGCAAACGGGCTGAATACTACGTGGAAGAGAGAAGGGAAGAGAGAGAAAAGCGGGCGTATATATCTTACCGCCGGCTCAAACGAGCGCTCTAACGTCTGCCCGTGGGCCTGAATAAAGCAACCGCCAACCTTACAGCCTGCAGCGGGCGCAGAGGGAGCGCATGGGCACCGCTTGCAGCCGGCCAGCGAGCTACGTTATAAGCCCTGCCCTAAGCTAGCTTCACACCGTAATCAATTCGGCTATTAAAGCAAACTTGGAGAGATCCAGGAAAAAAAAAACTCACTTGAGTTCAAACTTCACATTTGAATTTGGACTAGTTTTGCATGATGTGGCGCTATGCTCATAACTAAAAAGTGAATACTGAATAGTAAAGGGTCTCATACGTGCAGTGGCAGATCCATGAATAAATATTAGGAGGGGCTCTTTCTCTTCATCTTCTACCTTTAATCCCTGCATACGTGAAGGTTCAAAATCAAACTCCATCCATAGCTAAGATTAACACTGGACTTCTTCCAAGAAAAAAAAAGTAGCTTTGGCACGAGGGACCAATGGATTGCTCCACATCGTACCAATATACCATGCATGTGCATGGCAATGCTTTATGCACAGTACTAGCGTGCATATGCATGGCAATGCTTTATGCACAGTACTAGCATTGCCTACATGGCTGCACTCTCGTAATCAGTACGTGACTTGCGACAAACGGAAGGCCAACTACACGTAGGACCATGATTCTGATATGAGAAATAAAAACTAAATTCTAGTATACAAAAGTTGGAAAAAATACTATTAGCTATAGCCCGAGTTTGAATTTTAACTTTTATCATCTATGAAAGGACGGAGCGACCACAAGTACAAAGGGGGGCACGGCCCCCCTCATGCTCCATGTACACTTATGACTTATATAGTTATGGATATTTGCCTGAATTTAGACTATTTTGTATTATGTAGCGGTAGTGTGGATGTTTAGCCAAGACTAAAATGTTGTTATGACTGTTAAAGTTAAGAATTTTTTTTAGTTGAACACAAATTGATTTAGGTCTTAACACTCAGATACAAGATACATATTGGGGGGTTTTATTTCACAATTGTCTAATGCTATCTTGTAAAGTACTAAAATAGTACATTTACACCGCTCCTACAAACACATTTTTAAGGGTGAAAGAAGGTCTAATCCACTCCTAGAAATACCATTTCAGAGACGGACTGAAGCCCGTCATCACCGTTGAAATGAAGTAAAAAAAAAGAAATACACCGATGCCAGCCATGTGAGGTGAGTCATCCCAGCTACACAGCATGCACCACCCCCAAAAATAGATTTATAGGGACGGTCTGGATGATACCCTGAAGGAAACACACATTGTAGTAACCAGCGAAATGGGATGCTACTGCTCTCTCTCTCCCTCCCATTCTGGATTGTTTGATTAGGAAAATGAAATAGATCCGCATACAAATCTTGTAGTAGTGCATGAATTTAAAGAATGGAGGCTTGAATTTGAATGGATTCATTGTTTCGGCTTATGTTACGATTATAAAATTGCAAGTTTTTAATACTATACTACCTTATTTCTTCAAGGGAAAAAATGAGTCTTAGTTACTTATAGTGGCCTAATTTTCCTTGGGAGAGTCGGAGCAACCATCCTAACTCTAAACGGTATGTTGTGCCAGTTCTTTTGCTGGGACGGGTAAAAGTTCCCTCCATTGTTTGTCTACTACCGTTGCAGTCATTCTAAAGGTTTTGATTGTACTCATCAACTTTCCAATGGATTTGCACCATCATGACGCACTGAAAAACTTGAACTGGATTCACAACAATGCGTAACTCGCCCTCTTAGTCTCTTACCTTTTCAATGTATGAGTTCCAAAGAAAAAACCCATGATTTTTTTTTTGCGAAAGACACCAAAAGGTGTCTCATATCTGATTCATATCAAGGAGGACAAGTGGTACAAATGAAGGACAATTTGACACAAGACAATAAAACAAAATTAAATTACAGCGAAGAGCTCTCTAGTCGTCTTCTTCCTTCGGATGTTCTTCAACCGCCGGGACTTGAAAAATGCACTGAAACGACAGCAAGGGAAAGGAGCACCTGCAAACGCCATCGCCAAAGGCTTTGAAGACCGCATAAACCACTCGCTGCTTACAATGAGATCTAGCAACCGCTGGAAGAACATCGGTTGGGGGAACACCCAACGTAGCGCAGGCTTGCAATCCTTCACCACCATGATTTGGAACAATGTAATAACTCGTGCTTCACAATGGCCACACCCTTCACCAGACCTTGGAAATTCGAGCAAAAAAACACCAAGCATGCTTTCCATGCACACCACCTTTCCTTTACGAAAGATCGATGTGAATCAAGCAGATCGTCCTATACCTTTTGCTCAGAGAATTTTAAAAAGAGATTGGCAGCTAAATTTTAAAAAGACGCACATTGGCTCAGAACAAAATGCCATCCTTTGTTCATTTGGGCAGATGACACGTCAGAATAATATCAAATCTACAATAGGGTTTGGATGATGTTGACATGGAAGGCAAAGGTTGCACACGCGAATTCAGAAAAAAAAAAACAGTGGATACCGTTTTCTTTTTGAAAGGATATACTAGCATATATTACTAGTATAAGAAATCGAAAGAAAGTATGGCAGAATTGAGCTGACTAGCAAGGGAGTGAGAAACCCAGAACAAAGCTTTCAGCGAAAGCTGTTTGGCAGTTTTTGGTGAATTCCTTGCGAGTGACAAAAGTTGGCGAACTGCTGCATCAGCATCAGCACAGCGGCTTGTGATGCTTTGGAGAAGAGGAGCCGGCCCGGGCCTGCCCTGTCCGCTAGGATGCCAAGGTAGAGCGCTCTTTTTGTCTCTTGCAGGAGTGGCAGCCCCCTGCATTATGCACCCAAAAAGGGAGGAAACAAAGGCAGGCCTAGTACGTAGCAGTACGTACCAATAGAAGCGATTGACGCGCACTCAACAATTCCTCTTTCTCCGTTAAAAAAAAATTCTACTAGTAAATTTCTAAGTGGAAATACTCCACGAGAAATCCATTGAATCGGCCAGGGCTGTTTGGTTGATGCCCCTGCTTGCCAAGCCAAGAATTGCCCCATACCAAGATTAGAACCATGAAATTGAGGGCATGCGAAATTATGTTTGGCTTGTAACCGACCAAATGTAACTCTAATAATTGGTAGCAAAACCCTTAGGCAAGGCCGAATTTAGGCTTGGCACGCCATAGCGCCTCGAACCAAACATACAGACATACAGTAGGCAGGTTTTGTTTTAAAAGTTTCTGCCCATGTTATGTTATCCCCGTACTTCATGGACTGCAAGTCTGCAATGTCGCCGTGGTCCCTTATATTTTTGCTTTGCAAACTCTGCAAGGTCAAATCAAACGGCCCTAATCTGAAGGTTTCCTCTGTACTTCATCCCTAGACCAATGACCACACGGGCTTCGCCATCGCCAAGTTCCTGGTTGTCCTCGTACTGTAAGGCAGATTAAGAATTTAGAAGGCATGGCATGAAACGAAAAGGATATTGATTAAGACGGCCATGAACAGATTATTAGTGGAAAATGGCAGGCAAGCTCAAGAAAAAAAAGGAGCGGATGCAAAGGACACTGAATACTAGGCAAGGTGTGGTGGCACAGCACAACACAACACTAGCGGCAGAGATCTGTCCGTACAAAATACAATACCATGCCCACACAGACCGTGTGACACACAGCAACACATGTTGCAGTGCACGCCCCTTTCTGCTTTTATCCCTGTCAAGTGCACGCTTCGCCGAGGATACAGACAGACATATAGTATTGTACATTTACAGTATCTCGAGCCGATACGTACGTGCGTGTCGTCGCACGCGTGTCCTCTCTCATTCCATCTCTTCACTGTTCCCTCTTTTTTGCTTTACCGTCCGGTCCCAGCGCGCACCAAGCAAAATCGAACAGCGCCACCAGAGGCGAGTGACGGACGAACCGTCACGGCACCCGGCCGGCCACAGCAAGCAAAAGTTGCTTTCACTGCGGTGCTCTGATCGGCCGATCTCGACGTCAAAGATCACGCGCGCAGCCAGCGTCAGCAGAGGCCAGGTGGCTGGTGGGTGCTCGCCTGCCGCCAAGATTCGTGTACGCGCGCGTGCCAGTGGCTGGCGCAGGTGGAGGCGGAGGGAGAAAAAGGAGGCGACGCCCGCGACGACGGAATAGTTTGGCAGCGCGGCGCAGGTGCGCAAAGGGCAGCGAAGCATGCATGCACGCGCAGCAGGCTTTGTGTTGCGAGCCGCGAGGCCACGCCACGCCAGGCCGCCGGCCAGCCAGCCAGAACGAGCATCTCATCTGAGCTGCTGAGCGCCTGAGCGCATCGCTGCCGGCCGGCCGGGGTGGCGGCTGGCGGCCTCAAAAGAGGCGCGCGGGGAGCCGGGAGCGGCCAGGGCCCTGGCGTCCCGGGCGCATGTGATTCCGCCGCGGGAATATTTACCCCGGCTGGGCTGGCCAGAAGATAATACTATTGGCGTTGGCGACGAGCTATGGTCGAGGCGCCGCAGAGGGCAGCAGGGCCGGGTGTCCTATGCGTGTGTTACATTGTACCGTGGCACCAGGCAGAATTTCTCGGTCCTGTTGAGATTGATAAACTTGGAAAATGGTGTAGCTTTCTTGGTGCAGTGTCTGATCGATGGGTAAAAACATACGTGGAGCTGACAAACAGTCTGAAAATATTCCCGTGCTAGTCCCAAAAAAAAGAAAATATTCCCGTGCTTTTGATTTGATGCTTATTTACCTGCCAAGTTCAATGGGGACTGAAAAACTACTGTAAATTCCCCGGTAGAAAATGTAGTGCATGATCTTCTCCGAGGTTGCAAGTGTGGTTCCCTTGAGAGTTCAGACAACTCCACACCTGGAGCTGCTACTGGAAATATTCCCATGCTTTGATGCTTATTTTCCTGCCAAGTTCATGTTCATGGGGCCTGAAAAACTACTATAAAATCCCCTCATAGAATGTAGCAATGCATTTTTCAAAAAAAAAAAATGTAGAACTGCATAACCTTCTCCGAGGTTGCATTGTTCCCTTCAGACAGATCTCCATAATTTCAAATCTATACATGCATTTAGCTTTCTTCCAACTTTACTAGATACTTAAAAATAAAACCAAGATAAAGTTTTGGCGACCACACTAACCGACACGGTACACCTAGGTAGGCCACGGCCGGTACCCCGGAGTCAGCTCTGATCTCCACCACATGCCACATTGCCACCCTCCTTTTGCGAAAGGGAGGAAACCAGCAGGCCGGGCCGGGGAGACACAAAAGCTCTCTGCCTCTGCGCTTCGCCCCCATTCTCCCCCCTCCGTGGTCCAGACGCTAATCCCATGTTTGACTGTTTAACGGCCGAGGTCAGGGACCATGTCGCCACGTTTAGCGATGACCTCTGATGGTCCCCTCCCTCTCTCACTCTGCCGCAGCGGCGGCAACGCATGCAATCATTGGTCAGGCGCTAATCATGGATCATTGGAAACGAAAGGGAGAATGTGATCAGATGGCCATGATCACGAGCTGCTACCTCCCATTGGAGCTGTGGTCCTGGGGATTCTTCCAACCGGTTGATTAGTCTAGAGATTACCCGGCACTAATCTAGGCTTAGCTCGTTAATCTACTATTATCTGGTGATTAGCCACTAGTTCCTGTTGTTGTTAAAGGCTACGGACACATGGGTGCGTTGCCATCGGCGACACGGCGTGCCTACGTTGGATGCTACAATCATGTTCGTGGAGAAGCCAGGGGTAGCTAGGTTAATGAATTGTCTAGTACTCCAGTAATTTATTTTTTGTTTTAAAAAATTCAATTTGAGTAGTTTGAGAGGAGGAATCGTACGTACATGCTGGTGGTATATTAGATGCTAGCTAAGCTAGCAGCTGCTTGTCGGTATTGTGGCAGCGGAAGATCCGAAAATCTATAGGGTGATGACCGCTGCTTGTACGTGCGTGGAACAGCGTGTTTGGCGCGATTTGTTATGCTTCCAAATCGAATGTTTTGTATTCGCTCGTTAATCATGAGCCTACATATAGTTCATCGTCAGGGCTCACAGCCCCATGGATTAGATGTTCATATTTTTCAAAAAAACAAGAAGATTTGTTGCTCAAGCTATCAGCCCTGTGAATGTTTAGCATTCCAATTGTTACTATTGTGGTGGTTGTTCCCAACTCCAACATACCATTTCCTTTCATGAGAACTACCTCCGAGCATAAATAAGTCTATTGTGACAACAACACGTCTATAAGGCCAGTCTAAAGAGTTTTATGTGTATTAAATTCTATAACACATTCATCAATTTTACTGGCAGATTTTGAGAGGAGTTTCATCCCGTAAAGCTAAGTTGATACAATTATCTAGTTCTAAGTTTTGGTAGCTGTGTAACGGAACTTGCACTGATTGGCCTAAGATGTCACTTTAACTTTAAAACATTAAAATATAGTGTTTAAACAAAAAAAATAATTTTATAATACTTGAAACAAATAAGGACCGTCCATCAAACTGAAAATAAATTATATATTGAAAGTATTTATCAAAGTTATTTTTTTTAGAAAAAGGTAGGACTTGGCGTGATTTTCGAGTTAGGCTATGTGCAAGAAATTCGTACAACACGCGCGCGGACGCGCCACAGAGAACGACAACTGTTGACATGCCTAAGAAAACGTAGCCCTCGTTTTGAAATTACGAGTACAAATCTATCAGGAGTTGTTTTTATTTGACATTTGACGAAAGGTGGTGGCACCGTACGCACGCAATATACACAACACCAGGCCTAGGTTGTAGGATCGGAGCACCGTACGATCCGTTGGACGAAAATGGATCACGCGAGCCCTTCCCGTGCCGGCTGCGCCACAGGCTCCATGATTACTGGTGGCGATTGCGTGATCCGAAAAGAGATTCGGCGAGCACCCCACTGCGGACGACACCCCGCTTCTACTTCGTTTTCGCTAGTCCCGTCCGGCCTGCTGGTGGATGCATGCCCGGCTTGGCCAACACCACCAAAGCCAGCGGCCAGCTCCCTCGATCTCCCTCCAGCACCCGTCTCAGGCAACGATCCCCTCTCCTCAGCTTTCTAGCTTGAAGTGACGGATCTCTGCTCCCAACAGCGCATTGTCGTCGTGATCAAGATCATGGCCGAGAGCACCATTAGCCATGGCTTTAAGTTCCATCTCGAAGTAGATTTCTCTTGATGCTGACCACTCAAAAATGCTCGGTCTATCTCGTACTGGTACTGGTACTGGTACAGGGAGAGAAAAAAAAGGGAGAAGGGCACGAGTACTCCGTACACGACACGAGGGCCCCGTCCAAAATGCTTTCGTGCTCGGGATGTGGAGGGCAGGAAACGAGGGCCAGCGACTCAGCCAGTCCTTGCATGCATGCATGCAGAGCATGCGTCGTGCTCTTGTGACTGAGCACTCGCTGAGCCAACCAGCCAGCCAGGGGCCGTTGCGGCCTCCATGGCCAGCCAGCCACGGCCGGCCGGCCGGGCCCGAGGCCCCTCACGCTGGTTTCCACCGAGAGCAGGGGGGCCAGGCCGGCCAGCCCGGTTCCCAATTCCCAAGCAACCCGTGCAGCTTTTTCCGGGGCCTTTTTCCGTTTGCATCAACAACAGCCACTGTGCAAGCAACAGCGGCCGCAGCCTTGCACAGGGCCACAGGGGGGCTAAAATGGGAGGCTACTGCCAGGCTACAGTGTCAGGCTCTGTGGTGTTACTCCACCGGCCGGTGCCCAGCCACATGGATGGCAACAGCTACGTGCCTCACATGGGATCCTAGGACCTAGTGTTTGCTGGACGCCGACGGTGGCGCCCGCGGCGGTGTGGGACCAAGTGTCAGTGAGTGACTCGCTGCGTTGACCCGTTGTCAAGTCATGGAACTGGACCAATACGTTGCTACCACCGTCTCTTCTAATAGCAACGGTACTAGGATTTGGAATCCAACGGTCGACTTTGATTCTTATTTCCTTCCGTCGTAAAGATTTCGTTATTAGATTAGAGAGACTGACAGTATATGGTTCGATACTTAGATGTACGGTACATAGTTGATACTCCCGTCCTTGCATGCATCTTCCTACTTTTGAACATTCTCAGTGCAGGGCATGATTTACATAAAAATGGTACACAAGTACTTCAATTCTATTCTACTTCCATTGTGAGAAACCTGGATTATTTGGTTGCGACCATCTATACTCCCCCTTTGGGAGTTTCCGAAACCAATCACACTAAACTTTCAGGGCGTGTTTAGTTCGAAGAGAGAGTGAAAAGTATTGTTTCTATAGAAGCGTGCACAGAGATAGAGATAAACTGACATAGTTTTTAGTGGAAACATTTTCATGGAAAGGAAGGAACTAAAAGATAACCACTAGCTGAATCATTTCACATTTTCACCTGTGATGGGAGTTTAACGGTGACGACATGAGCTTTGGACACCATTGTCAACACATGGTTT